>PVJS01001707.1:0-14406 GCA_004027185.1 Glis glis
GGATTGAACGCAGGGGCATTCTACCTCTGCGCTATGCCCCCGGCCCTATTTTTTTATACATTATTTTGAAACCGGTCTCACAAAGTTGCAGAGGACCTCACTAAGGAGAGAGAGAGAGAGAGAGAGAGAGAGAGAGAGAGAGCGCTGAGGCTGGCCGCGAACCCGGATCCTCCGGTCTCTGCCTCCCAAAGTACTGGGATTACAAGCGTGCGCCACCACGCCCGGCCCCCTTCTCCTTTTAATAGCTTTAATTTCTTCCCCTCCTTCAGCTTCTTCCAAGAGTAGAAACACTACTTAAGCTTCCCCCCTCCCTCCTCCAAAAAATCTTGACTTAAACCCTTCGTCTATTCTTTCTATGGTCTTGTTTTCAGCATCATTCCTTTCTCTAAGAACTTTCTTAATGCCCACAATATAACAGAGACTTAGAGTCTGGCACCCATATCAGTATTCTTGAAAAGCTATTCTTTCAAAGAATGTTTTAGGGTTCTTGCTCATCTCACGTAAGGTCCATTCTGGGAATGGCACAGGAGTCTATGTTACTACAGCAAACATAACAACTCATCCCTTTACAGCAAGGGGCCAGAAGGTATGTGATACAATCTTCTTTCCAATTTGCTTCTTCATACTTCCTAAAATGAAGGCCTTCTCAGAGTCTCAGTATTTTGTGCTTTATCCTTCAAACATTTCATTTACTTAGATATTCCCATTTTCACATGTATTTGGAAAACCTCCAAGTAAGTAATCATCCCTGATCTTGTATTTCAACTCAATTTGCACAACCTTGTCTGTGGAACACTTCCAATTAAATGTTCACTTTTACCACAAACTGCTTTATCCTCCCCATAAAATTGGCCAATGCACCCTTCCCCTTTCTCACAAGCCATCTGGGCTTGGAAGCCTAAAGTCAGTATCAAGTATTTCCCTCTCCCTTATTTAGAAATACTCATATAATCCTTAAGTACCAGCAGTTCTTTATTCCAGATTCTCTGCATACATTTCATCCTTATGCATCCTTATCCAATGGGCACTTGGATTCAGTCCCCCTTTTAGTTATTGTAAATAATGCTGCTGTATTATATGTGTACAGATAAATCTTTGAGACTCTGCTTTCAGTTCCTTGATGTATATATCCAGAAGTAGATTTACTAGATCACATGGTAATTCTATCTTTAATTTTTTTGAAGAGCTGCCAAACTGTTTTTGATAGCAGCTGCACCATTTTACACTCCTACCAACAATATACAAAAGTTCCAATATTTCCACATTCTTACCAACATTTGTTACTTTCCTTGTTTTGTTGTTGTTGTTTTCTAAGTACCATCCTAACTGGTATGAGGTGGTGGTGTCTTATGGTTTTGATTTTGCATTTCCCTAATAATTAACGATATTGAGCATCTTCTCATTTGTTTTTTGGCCATTTGTATATTGTCTGTGGAGAAATGTTTATTCAAGCTCTTTGCCCCCTTTTTTTTTTTTTGCGATACCAGGGATTGAACGCTGGGGCGTTCTACCCCCGCGCTATGCCCCCGGCCCTATTTTTTATGCTTTATTTTGAAACCGGTTCTCACGAAGTTGTGGAGGGCCTCACTAAGGAGAGAGAGAGAGAGAGAGAGAGAGAGAGAGAGAGAGAGAAAACGCGCGCGAGCGAGCGAGCGCTGAGGCTGGCTGCAAACCCGGATCCTCCGGTCTCCGCCTCCCAGAGTACTGGGATTATAAGCGTGCACCACCACCCCCGGCTTTCTTTGCCAATTTTTTAATTCCTTTTTTGTTTCTTATTGAGTTGTAAGGCATCTTTACATATGCTGAATATTAATGCCTTATCAGATACATGATTTGCAAATATTTTCTCCCATCTTATGGATTGCTTTTCATTTTGTTAACAGTGTATTTTGATGCACCCGCTTTTTTATAATAAGTATTGAAATTAGGAAGGGTGAGCGGGTGTGGTGGCACACACTTGTAATCCCAGTACTTGGTAGGCTGAGACAGGAGGATCGCAGGTTCGCAGCCAGCCTCAGCAACTTGCGAGGCCCTCCACAACTTAGTGAGACCCTGTTTCAAACTATGGAATAAAATTGGGCTGGGGGTATAGCTCAAAGGTAGAATGTCCCTGGGTTCAATCCCCAGTACCAAAAATAAAAAAAGGAAGAAATTAGCAAGGGTGAAACTTCTAACTTTGTTCTTTCTTTTCAAGATTATTTTGACTATTTGGGGGTCCTTTAAGGTTCCATATGAATTTTGGGATGGATTTTTTTCTATTTCTGCAAAAACAGTATTGGGATTTTGATAGGAATTGCATTAAATCTATAGATTGGTTTAGGTAATATCAATATCTTAAGTCTGACTTTTTATAAAAATAAAAGTGGTCAGTTCCTTATTTCTAAAGTTAAATGCAATAACCATATACTTTACTTTATTTCATCAAAAGCACCAGCCAGTGTAGGAGATACAAAAGTGCTGAGTGATAAAAAGTTTTAGCCAAAGATGTTATTTTTAAAGGAATTTATAGTCTAATGGGGAAAATAAGAAATAGATAATTCACGTTATAAAACTATGTGTAAATAGAGTGCTATAGGAGTGTAGAAAAATGCAAAATTATCCTTAGCCACACTATAATGCTATCGCTTAAAATATGCAGTTTGATGTCCTTGTGTATATAATAGTGATCTTGGACATCTAGGGACATCCACAGTCATTATAGAGAGTGGGTCGACATTTAGGAACCCTTCTGATGGAACTTAAGGTTATGGATAAAAATGGGGGATAGTATAAACTTTGGATTTCCAACAAATATACATATACATATATTCCAACAAATAAACATATATAAGAAACCCTTGTTTGTTATTGCCAGTTCAGAGAGTGGCTTGCATTTGTCTTTAAATGTTTTTAATAGCATGTATAATGGGAGAAAACTATCAACAGCAAATGCTGATTTATAGAATTGGGTGATTAGCAAGTACAATAGTAATAATAGTCATTGGCTGCTTACCCTTTAGGTTTAATTTTCAAGAATAGTAATATACTGGTAAGAGTCGTTCTTGGTAGGTGTGTTGTACATTTTGCAAACCACATTTAACTCTTAGTGTATATACAGCCTTCAAACTTCCTTGTTTTCCTATTCATTAACTTGATAGTCTGTTTAGCAAAATTGAAGGTAACATTGGCGTACAGTAAAAATTGCATTAAGCAGAGTTTATACTTTGTTTATATAAAGAAAAATAATTTAAGTGAAGTAAGGTTTCCTTGTTAGATAATTGACCTTAAAGTATGTGGGCATTTAAAATGGTGGAACTATTTTCTCTAAGACTTGCTGGCATTTAAAATAATAAGATGTAGGAAAATGGCATTTAAGTCAATGAGTTGTATCTTTTTTGCTCATTGCTTGAAATGTCAGTAAGCCATGGGTAGCAGACATAGTTGCAGCTATAGGCACATGACTCAGGAAAGCTTTTCAAACATTTATTACAAAACTTGGATGTATGCAGATGCTTTTAATTCCCTGGACTTTCTATACCCTATGGTATGAATTTAAAACAGTATATAAGTTTTAGAGAATCTAGTCACAGAGTAGACATTTAGGCAGGAGTGACTATATCCTTTTGGTTTTGTATTACACTTTAGAAATCTAGGCCATCACGATGCCACATATTAGCATGGGGTTCTTGTGCTCAGTTTGCAATAGAAATCATGAAAAGGCAAAGTTTGGCTTTTTTCTTTATGTTACCAGCTTGTGCACACTCTCTTGCTCGCTCACTCTCTTTATCTCACTCACTCTTTTTTTTTTTTTTGAGGTACCAGGGATTGAACCCAGGGGCTTTCTACCTCCGAGCTACACCCCCGGCCCTATTTTTTATATTTTGAAACCGGGTCTCACGAAGTTGCAGAGAGCCTCACTAAGTAGCTGAGGCTGGCCGTGAACCTGGATCCTCTGTTCTTCGCCTCCCAAGTACTGGGATTACAAGCGTGCGCCACCACGCCCGGCTTCTTTTTTTTTTTTTTGATGGTACTGGGATTGAATCCAGGTGTGAGCTACATCCCCAGCCTGATTTTATTTTTTATTTTGAAACAAGATCTCAGTAAGTTGCAGAGAGCCTCCCTAGAGACTGTCTTAGTCTGTTCCCTCTTACCCCCCCATGCTGGAGGTTGAATTTAGGGCATTGTGCATGCTAAGGCAAATGCTCTACCACTGAACTATAACCCCAGTCCTTGTACTCTGTGTGTAATGTCTTCATCAGATCATTGGGATATTAAGAGAAGCCTTAAAATTTTAATTTACATTTCTTACTCTTTTTGCTCTTCATACTCAAATTGGAAATCAGCAATCTATAACACAAACAGAATTTAATGGCAGGATAGCTGGGATTATGGAGGAGAAAGAGGAGAAATAGGAGATCTGATTTATGAGAAAAAAGTAAGACTTAGCATTTGTCCGCTCTCCATTTTTTCCCTCTTCCTACTGGGAATTGAACCCAGGGCCTTGCACATACTAGGCAAACACTCTACCACTCAGTTATATCTCTATAGCCATTTTTAAAACTTTATTTTGAGACTGGTCTTGTCCAGTTTGGTCTCAAACATGCGATTCTTCTGCCTCAGCCTCCTGAGTAGCTGGGGTAATAGGCGTTTGCCACCATGCCTGGCTTTGCCCATCCTCCTTTTTTTACAACTTTTTATTTTGAAATAATTTCACATTTACATTTGTTGTTGGTACTGGGGATTGAACCCAGGGCCTTGTACATGCTAGGCAAGCACTCTACCACTGAGCTATAGCCATAGTCCATTTTGTTTTATTTTGAGACAGGGTCTTGCTAAGTTGACCAGTCTGGCTTTGAACTTGTGATTCCTCCTGCCTCAGCCTCCTAAGTTTTCTAGGATTTACAGACATGCACCACCACACGGCTTCTTTTTTTTTTTTAATGGACTTTTGAACTATCTCCAAATGTTGACTGTTATGACTTATACATTTATAAATCTTTTTGAGGACATACATTTTAATTTTTCTGGAATCCATACCTAGAATAGACTGGGTGTTATTACACATATTAGTTTAACTTGATATTACCATATGGTTTGCAAAATTGAACCATTTTGTGTTCCCATCAGCAATGTATGGGAATGCAGTGTTACATATCTTGTCAACATTTGGTATTGTTAATCTTTTTGTCATTAGTCATTCTAGTGGGTGTGTAATGGTATCTTATTATAGTTTTACTTTTCATTTTCCTGATGGCTGGTAATACTGATTATCATCATATATAGACACACTGATATATATAGACACACTGATACTGATATATATATATATATATATATATATCAGTGTGTCTAATTATATATTAGTGTGATATATACATATATATCAGTGTGTGGGAAGTATTTGAATCTTTTGCCCATTTTTGAAAACTTACTGAGTTGTAATAGTTGTTTTATGTATTCTTTATCTTTGGTCAGATAGTGTTGTACAGATATTTTCTCCTAGGCTATAGCTTGCCCTTTTCTTAATTGTGTCTCTTTTTTTGGCGACACTGGGGATAGAACCTAGGGGCATTGTACCTCCAAGCTACATCCCCAGCCCTATTTTCTATTCTTCATTTTGAAACAGGGTCTCACTAAGTTGCAGAGGGCCTCACAAAGTAGCTGAGGCTGGCTGCGAACCTGCAATCCTCCTGCCTCAGCCTCCCAAGTACTGAGATTAGAAGCGTGCGCCACCATGCCTGGCTTGTATCTTTTGAAAACAAAAAATTTTAATCTTTTTTATCAGTTCTTTTCCTCTTAAAATTTATGTTTTGAGCATGGGGGTGTAGTTCAGAGTGCTTGCCTAGTACATATGAGATCTTAGGTTCAATCTCCAGCACCCAAAAAAAAGCATTAAAAAAAATCACTCTTTTAATGTCCTGTTCAAGAAATCTTTTTCTAATTCAATGTAAAATTCAGAAAACCTCACTTTTTTTCTAGAAATCTGTTATTTTTTTTATCTCTGATATATTTCTAGTTAATTTTCCTGCATGGTGTAAGAGTTGAGTTTTTATATTCCTTATGAAATCCAGTTTTTCTACCATTTGTTGAAAAAAGTCATTCCTTCCATAGTTACTTTGGCACCTTTGTTAAGTGAATTGACCATAAATGTGGGTATATTTCTGGACTTTATTCTTTGCCATTGATCTATATATTTGTTTCTATACAAATACTACAGTGGTTTGATTATTACATCTTTATCTGGATAATCCAATAGCATGAGTTTTCTAACTTCGTCTTTCTTCATACTTGTTTTGCTAATCTAGGTACTTGACCTTTACAAATCTAAAAATCAACTTGTCAATTCTTCGAAAAGCTTTTTAAACTTTGAGTAAGATTGTATTGAAACTATGGATGAATCAATTTGGAAAGATGTTTTAGATTTCAGGTTTTATAATATTTGTATATACCTAATGAGCTGTCTTGGGGATGGGACCCAAATCTTAAAACAAAATTCATTTATGTTTCATATATACTGTATATACAGTAGCCATAAAATATATAGAATATTTAAGATAATTTTGTATCTAAGACCAGTTTGTGTATATTGAAACATCAGAAAGCAAAGGTGTTATTATCTCAACCACCTATATGGACATTCTGTGGTTTCACTTGAATATTTTGGAATTTGGAACATTTTTAATTTCACATTTTCGGATTATGTATGCTTAACCTATATAAGAACAACAAAAAAACCCATGAAAACATAATGATCTTTACCAGTAATCAAATTCAAACAATGAGAGTATCATTATTTCACTAATAAAATCTAGTGTCTGTAGGAATGGCAATATGATACCCCTTAACACTGCTAGTGGGAATATAAATTACTATAATTTTTCCTTGGAAAAATTGGAGGACTGAGTTTCAGGAAAGAAGAAATTGTTTGTTTTGATCCATGCTTTTTTTTCTGGTGATATATCCTAAGGTAGTAATGAGACCCTGGAACAAATTCACAAAAACAATTTTTAGTGTAAAAAAAAAAAACCTAGTCTAGCCAGGCGTGGTGGTGCACGCTTGTAATCCCAGTACTTTGGGAGGCGGAGACCAGAGGATCCGGGTTTATGGCCAGCCTCAGCGCGCGCGCGCACGCTCGCTCTCTCTCTCTCTCTCCCTGTCTCTGTCCCTGTCTCTCTCCCTCTCTCTCTACCTATTGAGGCCCTCCGCAACTTTGTGAGACCCGGTTTCAAAATAAATAAAATAGAGTTGGGGGTGTAGCTCAGAGGTAGAATGCCCCTGGGTTCAATCCCCAGCACCAAAAAAAAAAAAAAAAGAGAGAGAGCAATACTGAAAAAGAATCAAATCTTAGGAATGAAAGGCACAGTAAACCAGATTAAAAATTCAGTTGAAAGTTACTCGGATAGAGTTGACCATGTAGAAGACAGAATTTCAGAGCTGGAAGACAAAGTAGCTGGCCTTGACCATTCAGACACTATTAAAGGAAAAAAAACAACAACTAGGTAACCATGATCAGAATATATAATAAGAACTCTGAGCCACCATTAGGAGACCAAATTTAAGGATCCTTGCCATCAAAGGTACAAGTTAAAGATACAGAATCTGAGATGCAGGCTAAAGGCATGGATAACTTTTCCAGGAAAAAATAGAAAAATTTCTAAACCTTGGGAATGAGCTAGACATTCACTTATAGGAGGCATTCAAAACCCCAAATATACAAGATCAAAACAGAACCTCTCCACAACACATTATAATTAAAATGTCTAAGATACAAAACAAGGGCAGAATTTTAAAAACCTGAAGAGAAAACCTTCAGGTCACATTTAGAGGTAAGCTAATCAGAATCACCAGATTTCTCAGCACAAGCACAAAAATCCAGAAAGGCTTGAAAAGATGTATTTCAAGCCTTGAAAAAAACTAGCTTCCAGCCAATATATTTGTATCCAACAAAGCTATCCTTCAGAATTGAAGGAGTAATAAAAACCTTCCAAAATAAACAGAAACTAAAAGAATTCATGACTATTAAGTTGGCACTACAGAAAATACTTAAAGAAGCCAGGCACAGTAGCACATACCTGTAATCGCAGTACCTGGGAGGCTGAGACAGGAGGATCACAGGTTTGGAGCCAGCCCCAGCAACTTAGTGAGACCCTATTTCAAAATAATAAATAAAATAGGGCTGGGAGTATAGCCCAGAGGTAGAAAGCCCCTGGGTTCCATCCCCAGTACCACCCCCACCCCCCAAAAGGCTTGAGAAATACTACACACAAAAGAAATTATAAACAAACTCCAGAGCCCATTAATGGATGAATGTCCTTAGAAAGGTAGCTAAGCAAAGGAGAAATAGGACTGAATTAACATTGAAATCAAAATGGCAGGAATTAACAAATACCTCCTGTATAACATTGAATGTAAGAGGTCTTAGCTCTCCAATAAAAAGCAGACCGGCAGAATGTATTATAAACAAGCTCCATATGTTGTTTGCAAAGAAAACTCATCTTACAGGGGAAGACAGCCACCGGCTGAAAGTAAAAGAATGGAAAATTATATTCTATGCAGATGGAACCCCAAAACAAGCAGGAGTGGCTACTCACATCTGACAAAGCTGACTTCAAGGCAAAAAAAATCAGAAGAGACAAAGTCCACTTCATATTGAAAAAGGAAGCAATACAACATGAGGACATAAATGCCCCAAACATTGGTTCACATACTTACATAAACTACACAACTGAAGACTCAGAAGAACCCCAGTACAATAATATTGAGTGGTTTCAACACACCTTTCTCACCAATAGATAGATCATCAAGGCATAAATTCATTACAACAACTTTGTGGGAGGGAGAGTTTACTGGGGATTGAACCCAGGGGCACTCTACCTCTGAGCTACACCCCTAGCCCTTTTTATTTTTTGTTTTGAAGCTGATCTCACTAGGTTGCTGAGAATCTCGCTACATTGCTGAGGCTATCCTTGAACCTGCAATCTTCCTGTCTCAGTCTCCCAAGTATCGGGATTATAGGAGTACACCACCACGCCTGGCTGGAACAACTCAGAAGACCTAAGAATTATAAATCAAATGGATGTAGCAAACATCTGTAGAATATTTCACCCAACAACAACCAAATTTACTTCTTTTTCAGTTGCTTGTTGAACCTTCACCAAAATATACCATATTTTAGACCACAAAACAAGTCTTAGCAAAAAAATTTTTTTAAATATTGTCAGATCATAATGGAATAAGATTAGAAGTCAGCAGCAAGAAAAACTACAGAAATTATACAAACACATGCAGCTTGAACAGTATACTTTTGAACAATGAATATGTGATAGAAAATAAGAGAAACGATTTTAAAATTCTTAGACTCAAACAAGAATGGAGATACAGCATATAATCTCTGGGACACTGAAAGTGGGTCTAAGAGGAAAATAGAACTTTTTCAAGTGCCTACCTTAAAAAAACAAAACAAGCCGGGCGTGGTGGCACATGCTTGTAATTCCAGTACTTGGGAGGCTGAGACTGAAGGATCTGGGTTCTCGGCCAGCCTCAGCTACTTAGTGAGGCCCTCTGCAACTTTTAGTGAGACCCTGTTTCAAAATAAAGAATAAAAAATAGGGCTGGGGGTGTAGTCTGGAGGTAGAATGCCCCTGGGTTCAATCCCAGGTACCGAAAAAAAACCCCAAACAAACAAAACCCCCCAGAAAGATCCCAAATAAACAACCTAATAATGCATCTCAAGGTCCTAGAAAAATAAGAATAAACCAATTACAAAACCAGTAGAATGAAGGAAATAAGATTGGAGCCGAAATTAATGAAATAGAGAATAGAAAATACAAAGGATCAGTGAAAGAAAGCCTTAGTTCTTTGGAAAGATAAACAAGATTGATAAGCCTTTAACCAAGCTAAATAAGACAGAAGACCCAATAATAATATTAGAGATGAAAAGGAGATATCACCACAGAAATCCAGAGGGTCATTAGGGACTATTTTGAAAATTTATACTTCAATAAAATTAAAAATCTAGAAAAATGGATAAATTTCTAGACACATACAACCTACCAAAATCAAACCAAGAGGATATAAAAAACCTAAACAGCCCAATAACAAGGAATAAGATTGACATAGTAATAAAAATCCTTCAAACCAAAAAGGAGAGGAAAAAAAGAAGCATGAGACCAGATGGGTTCTTAGCTGAATTCCATCAGACCTTTGAAGAAGAACTAATGCCAGTGCTCTTCAAATTATTGCAAGAAATAGAAAGGTGTGGCATACTTCCAAATTCATTCTATGAAGCCAGTGCTCCCCTGATACCAAAACCATATAAGGATACATTGAGGAAAGAAAACTACACACCAATATCCCTCACAAACCTACATGAAAAATCCTTAATAAAATACTACTAAATCATATTCAACAGCACATTAAGAAATGTATACATCATGATCAAGTTGGTTTCATTCCAGGGATACAAGGATAGTTTAACATATGCAAATCAATAAATGTAACACCACATAAATAGAATTAAGGACAAAAATCACTTAATGATCTGAATAGATACAAGATAAACCTTTAAAATTCAGCACCAATGTATGATAATGACACTGAAGAAAATAGGGATAGAAGGAACTTACCTCAACCTCATTAAGGCTAAATATGACAAACCCAAAGCCAACATCAGACTTGATGGGGAAAAACTGAAAACATTTGTTTCCAAAATCAGGAACAACACAAGGATGTCTACTCTCACCACTCCTATTTAGTATAGGAAATTTTAGCTAGAGTAATTAGGCAAGAGAAGGAAATAAAAGAGACACAAATAGGAAAGGAAGAAGTGAAATTATCAGTTTGCAGATGTTCTGATACTATAATTAGGAGATCCAAAAGCTCCACCAGAAGACTTCTAGAACTAATATAGCAATTCTCCAAAATAGCAGGTTACAAAGTCAACATACAAAAAACAGTAGATTTCCTGTATGCCAATAATGAATTCACTGCAAAAGAAGTCAGGAAAACTAGCTGGGTTCAGTGTTTTATGCCTCCTTAATCCCAGTACCTGGGAGGCTAAAACAGGAGGATTGCAGGTTCGAGGCCAGCATTCCTTAACTTAGCAAGACCCTGTTCAAAATAAAAATATAAAAATTGGGCTGGGTGTGTAGCTCAGAGATAGAAGGCCCCTGGGTTCAATCCCCAGTACCACATAAATAAATAAGTAAATAAAATTAAAAATCAGGAAAAGAATTCCATTCACAGTAGCCCCCAAAATAAAATAAAATACCTCGGACTAAATCTAACCAAGGAGGCAGAAAACTTCACAATGAAAATTATGGAACATTGAAGAAATAAATTGAAGAAGACACTAGAAGGTAGAAAGACCGCCCATGTTCATAGATAGATGGAATTAATGTTGTTAAAGTGTACATATTGCTAAAAGCGATCTACAGATTCAGTCCAATCCCCATCATAATACCAGAACTAGGGAGGGAAAGAAAAAAAGCAATCAACAGATTCAGTGCAGTCCCTATCAAAAATATCAGAACTTAGGAGGTGGGGGAACCAGTCCTAAAATTCATATGAAAGAATAAAAGATTCACTGTAGCTAAAGCAATTCTAAGCAAAAAATAAATAAAAATAGGCAATACTGGAGACATCACAATACCTGATTTTGAATTATACTATAGAGATATGATAAGAAAAACAATATGGCACTGGCATAAGAACAGACATGTAGACCAATGGAATAGAAGTCACAGAGACAATCACACACAGATATAGTCTGATCCTTGACAAAGGCACTTATAAGTTGGAGAAAAGATAGCCTTTTAAACAAATGGTGCTGGGGAAACTGCATATCCTTATGTAGAACAATGAAACTGTTCCCTATCTCTCACCCTGCACTAAAGTCAACTCAAAATGAATCAAAGACCCAGGAATCAGACCAGAAATTTTGCCACCTTGGAAGAAAATGTAGGGTCAACACTCCAACAAACAGGTGCAGGCAACAACTTCCTCAATAGGACTCCTGAACCTTAAGAAATAAAACCAATAATTAATAAATGGGATGGAATCAAATTGAAAAGCTTCTGCACAACAAAGGAAACAAGAGCAAAAGAGAGAACCTACAGAATGGGGGAAAATCTTTGCCAGCTACTCTTCTGATAGAGCATTAATATCTATGATATATAAATAATTCAAAAAACTTACCACCAAATCAATAAATAACCCAGTAATAATTGCTGGTGAGAATGCGGGTAGGAAAAGGACATTTCTACACTTTTGGTGGGGCTGAAAATTAGTAAAACCACCGTGGAAATCAATATGGAGGATAAAAAAAACTAGGAATAGAATTACAAGATGACCCAGATATACCACACTTGTGCATTTATCCAAAAGAATTAAAGTCACTATACTAAAGCAGTGCATTTATACCCATGTTTATAGCAACAGAATTCACAATATCCAAATTATGGAACCAGCCTAGCTGTGCATAAACAGATGAATAGGTAAAGAAAATTGGTATACATACATAGTAAGCTTTTACTCAGCCATAAAAAAAGAATGGAATTGTGTCATAAGCAGTAAAAAGGGTGGAAATGGAGAACGTCATGCTAAGTGAGGTAAGCCAGATTCAGAAAATCAAGGGTTGCATGTTTTCTCTTACGTGGACGCCAGTAATGAAAAAGGAAAGAAAAGGGACTTCATAAAAATTAGGACAGAGATCAGTAGAATAGTGGAAGGGGGGACCAGGGGAGGCAGGATGGAACAGAAAGGAGAGGTATGTTCATACATAAATTTGTCACTATGAATCTCACTATCGTGTACAATTACAATGTACCAACTTAATGAAAAAGACTTCTGACTCAATTTATAACTCTAGTTTTTTAAGGTTCATTATTTTATAGCATTTAACATGTTTCATTGCTAAGAGTTTTCTTAGGGGACAAAACTGTGGTGGCCATTTTAGCAAATTTCATAGCTTTGACAAGATTTAATTTTGAATATGACAACTCATATTTAATGGAGAAATTATAAAGTGATCTGTCTTAAATAAGATGGTAATAGTCTTCATATTCTTTAAAATGATTCTCTAGGTGAGATACCTATACTGTTTTTGTGTCACAGAATATTAAGTCAGAATTCCATTAAGTAAACTGTAGACATGCAGAAAACTTTTTGGGTTAATGGTGCTATTACTAATAAAGTTGCCAGTGCTATAAACTCTTACACTCTTAGCCCTTACCCACTTCTTATTTGCTTATTAAGGAGAGAGCTTTTGAAAAACATGACTGTTTCCTAAGTAAGAGCTATAGAATCAAAAGTTGTGGGTTTGACTTCTATATATGCTGTGGAGAAGCTCACAGATGATTTTTTTTTTTTTTTTTTGCGGTACCGGGGATTGAACCCAGGGGCGTTCTACCTCTGAGCTACACCCCCGGCCCTGTTTTTTTTCTTTATTGAAACCGGGTCTCAAGAAGTTGTGGAGGGCCTCACTAAGAATCTGAGGCTGGCCGCAAACCCGGATCCTCTGGTCTCCGCCTCCCAAGTACTGGGATTACAAGTGTGCACCACCACGCCCGGCTCTCACAAATTATTTTGATATGACAGAATCAGCTCTGGGTATGAGCCCCAACTAGTAGGTGGATGAATTCTTACATCCTGAAGGAAGCAACTCCTAAGAGATAAAAATGCCAGTTAATATCACCAGCTTTATCCCTATTTAGTTGTAGGATAGCAGCTTCTTTAATAAATAGGGCTAATAATTGCAAAGAAGAACAGTGGTTTTTGAGTTACAAAAGAATAGCTCACATGTTTTCGTTACATTTTGCCATACCGAATGTAACACATCCATTCAGAATTCAGATATGGGGGAGTAAAGATTACACGATTTTCAAAAAATTCAAGCAACCTGAAGTAGCCAAGGTAATCTTGTAGAAGAACAAATTGAGAGGAGCCACGCTTCCCCATTTCAAAACTTACTATAAAACTATAGTGCTAAAACTAATGTGGTACTGGCAAAGGATAGATGTATAAATAAAGGGAGTAGAATTGAGTTTTCAGAAATAATATTTATGACCAGTGATTTTTGACAAACATCCCAAAATAATCCCTTAAGGGAAAAGAGTTGTCTTCTCAACCAAATGTACTGGAACAACTGACTATGCACATGCAGGAGAATGAAGTTGGACTCCTTCCATATACCATATACAAAATTTAACTTGATATGGATCATCGATCTAAAAGTAATCCTTACAACTATTAAACTCTTTGAAGAAAACGTGGGAATAAATCTTCATGACCTTGAGTTAACCAAATTTTTTAGATATGACACCAAAAGCATAAGTGACAAAAGGTAACACAAATTAGAATTCATTAAAATTAAGAACTTGTGCTACCAGCACTGCCATTAGTGAAGTAATGAGAAAATTCACAGAGCAG
>PVJS01001707.1:14506-93530 GCA_004027185.1 Glis glis
AGCTTGCGCGCGCGTGTTCTCTCTCTCTCTCTCTCTCTCTCTCTCTCTCTCTCTCTCTCTCTTGATATGTAGCTTAATGTTAAAGTTTGCCTAGCATGCCGGGTGTGGTGGCGCTCGCTTGTAATCCCAGTACTTTGGGAGGCGGAGACCAGAGGATCCGGGTTTGCGGCCAGCCTCAGCTGTCTCCCCCCCTCTTTCTCCCTCCCTCCCTCTCCCTCTCTCTACCTAGTAAGGCCCTCCTCAACTTCATGAGACCCGGTTTCAAAATAATGTATAAAAAAATAGGGCCGGGGGTGTAGCACGGAGGTAGAACGCCCCTGGGTTCAATCCCCAGTACCACAAAAAAAGTAAAATAATATAAAATAAAAATAAAAATGAGCAAAAGATCTGAGTAGACACTTGTCAAAGAAGGTATTCAGATGTCCAATAAGCATCTCAAGAGAAACCCAGTGTCATAGTCATTAGGAAAATACAAATCTAAACAATGTAATGACCACTTCTCATTTACTAGGATGAGAATAATTAAAAAAATAGTGTTTATGCCGGGCGTGCTGGCGCACACTTGTAATCCCAGTACTTTGGGAGGCGGAGACCAGAGGATCTGGGTTCGCGTCCAGCCTCAGCACACTCTCCCTGTCTCTCTCTCTCCCTGTCTCTCTCTCTCCCTGTCTCTCTCTCTCCTTAGTGAGGCCCTCCGCAACTTTGTGAGACCCGGTTTCAAAACTAAAAAAGCATAAAAAATAGGGCCGGGGGCGTAGCGCAGAGGTAGAACCGCCCCTGTGTTCAATCCCCGGTACTGCAAAAAAAAAAAATTGGTGTTTATGAGTATAAGTAGAAATTGGAGCCCTCATACATTGCTGTGGAATATCAGAGTGGTACAGCTGCGTTGGAAAACAGACATCTCCTCAAAATGTTAAACATAGTTAACATATGATCCAGCAGTTCTACTCCTAAGTATATAATCAAGAAAAATGAAAATAATATATCTACACAGAAACTTGTACACAGTTAATAGCAGCATTATTCACATATCCAAAAAGTTGAAACAGTCCAAATATTCATCAGCTGATGAATGGACAAATAAAATGTAGTGTATTCATAAAATGAAATGTTCATTTGGCAATAAATGGAATTAAATACTGGTACGTACTACGACATGGATAAACCTTGAAAACATTCTAGGAGAAAAAAAGTCACCAAAAAAGCATATATGAATTCATTTAGATAAAATGTCCAGAATAGACACATCTATAGAGACAAAAGGTAGCATGGTGGTTACCCAGGGTTGGGGGCAAGTAGAGGAATGGGGATTGAGTCTTAATGGCTATGGTTTCCTCTTGGGGTATGAAAAATGTTGTAAAATTAGATTGTGGTGATAGTGACTTGCAGATGTGAATTAAAACCATTGAATTTTATGTTGGGTGGGTGACTTATATAGCGTGTGAATTATATCTCAGTGAAAGTGTTTTAAAGCAGAATAGCTGTGACTGTGATTGATATGAACCAACTAAAAGTGACCTGTATATTTCAGAATCCAGATTGATACAATTGATAATTGTTTGATTTTGATTCAAGAAAGTGCATGTAGCACCTGTCTAATGAATGATAGGGTAGTTGCTTTGTTGTGTTGCATTAAATTAAAGGTAGCCTGAATACTATTTATTAAATGAAGCTTAAGTACTATATAGCTGTGTTCAGTATCTTACTTGAACTGGTTGAATGTAGAGGTAAGGAGTGAAATGCAAGCAAAGTTTATAATACATAATGCCCTTTTTTTTTGGTATGGGGGATTGAACCCAGGGGCATTCTACCTCTGAACTACACCCTCAACCCTATTTTAATTTTTTATTTTGAAACAAGGTCTCACTAAGTTGCTGAGGGCCTTGCTAAGTTGCTGAGGCTGGCCTTGAATCTGTGATCCTGTTGTCTCAGCCTCCCAAGAACTGGGATTACAGGCTAGTGCCAGCATACCCAGCATAATATCTGATTTTAAAAAAATCACTAAACAGTGAAATGGCATTAATGTATGACACAGTTGAGGATTTTATTGGATTCTTTAATTGATTCCTGTTCAATAAAAAGGTTTTCATGGTTTATAAGACATAAAATATTCTGAAAATTCTTTAAACAAATTACACAATAAACTTATTGTTTATGTAGAAATGTTAAAGGATCATTGTCTTAATTTGAATAGACGAGCAAGTTCTTCCTGTTAAACTGTTAGCAGCATATAATTGATTCTAAATTGTGTCTGTAAAATACAATTTTTTTATTTGTATGGTACAACTCAGGTAATGGGGAAATCATAGAAAAGGGTTGCAAATATCAGTGGGTATATTTAAAATCTTTGAGGAAATGATTTGTAGATTGTAACATGCCTTTAATTCTTGTTTAATTCCTACCTCTGAGCTACACCTCCACCCCTATTTATTTATTGTTTTTGAAATGGTCTCCCTAGGTTGCTGAGAGTTGCTGGGGCTAACCCTAACCCTAACCCTGTGATCCTCCTGTCTCAGCCTCCCAAGTACTAGGCCAGGCTTTGTTTTCTAAACACTGCAGTAACTTGAAGTAAATTATATCCACTAGAATTTAAAGAACATTTAAAAAGGGTACTATGGCTGGGTGTGGTGGTGCACGCCTGTGATTCCTTTACTTAGGAGGCTGAGACAGATTGCAGGTTTGAGACCAGCCTCAGTATCTTAGTGAGACGCTCAGCAACCTATCAAGACCCTGTTTCAAAACAAAACAAAAAAAAAGAAAAGAAAAGGTCTGGGGATGTAGCCCAGAGGTAGAATGCCCCTGGGTTCAATCCCTAGTACCACCAAAAAAATTTAAAAAGTATACTTTTCTTTCTTTTTTCTTTTTTTTTTTTTGCAGTACTGGGGATTGAACCCAGGGGCATTCTATCTCTGAGAGATACTCCAGCCCTATTTTTATTCTTTATTTTGAAACAAGGTCTCACTAAGTTGCCGAGGGCCTCACTAAGTAGCTGAGGCTGGCCATGAACCTGTGATCCTCCTGTCTCAGCCTCCCAAGTCTTGGGTTTACAAGTATGTGCCACCACACCCCCTACTTTGCTTTTCTTTATTTATGCTCTTATTTTTTTTATTATAGTCTCCTGTTTACTTATTAGATACAGGAGTGGAAATAAGTGCAAAACATTGTTAACTTAGTTCAAATGCTCCTGAAGTCTGGGTGTAGATGCTGGAAGTCTCTGGAATGAGTTCAATGTAGCATTTTGGAACTTGTCAAAAAAATGTGTCTATCCACATTTTATATTTCAAACATGTTTAAGAACATATATTGTAGCAAAAGGTAACTGAAGTATTAACATTTTGGAAAACGCAGTGCACTCTCTCCTTCAATTTATTGTTGTATTATTAGTTTTGACCTATTTCACCCACTAAAGAGTTCCAGAGCCAATTTGTAAAACAGTAAACTAGGAACAGAATTATGAAATCTGATTTTTTTTTAGTTTTTCTTCCTGATGATCCTTTAGTTATTTTTATTGGTGCATATTAATTATATAAAATGGTGTGTTTCATTGTGGCTTTTTGATATATACATAAGAACATAATTTGATCAATTTCCCTTTTAAAATGTTTATGTATTGTGTCTGGAGAAAACATTCTAGGAGGACAAACATTCTCAAATGAGATTAATATTTATTTAATTTAAAAAGCATTCTGTCTGAATTATTTGTCCATGGGCTCTTGCTTTAGTGCAACAGAACCAGTGTATTTGCATGCTCAAGGAAGTTTTCCCTCTACTAACTATAGTTTACCTGTAAACTTTGAAAAAACCTCATAATTGACAAACATGGATAAAATCCACCTCAATTGTACGTTTATGCTAATTTTGCTATTATACTTTTGTGAACATAATTTTTATTCTGATTTGAAGTTTTAAAATATTTTAATTACATTAAGCTAATTTGTCTTATTTGCTGTTAATATTTGTCTTTATTTATGCATTTGTGCTTTTGATTTTGAATGCAGAAAGATTTTTGTACAAATATTTCAACAAATATATTTGCAGGGACACTTAGTCCGTCTGGATGAACCAGCTTCGGGAGCTGGGCAAGAAGCTCTGCTTAAACAAGAGCAAGCAAAAATCATTCGTTTCGAGAGACAAGCAGAAGAGTTCCTCAATGCAGTCTTTTATAGAAAAGGTTGGTTTCAATGAATAAAAGGGCATTTAGCATCTGCTTGTCTTGTATTAATCTCCTTAATTTCAATGTCATTTTAGAAGTTACTCTTATACTTTTCTTTAATGATGATACACTTTATATTTTTCTCTATTCCTTTGATCAATGTTAATTTGAAATAGGTTTAAGGCAACCCCTGTGTGTTCCCCCCACTTCTTTAACTCTGAAGTGATGATGAATTTTAGTTAAATAGTTTACTAAAAATTTTAAGGTCTTAGTAGTTCTGCATTTTGTTAAACAGCTTTTTAAATATAAGCAGTTTGCTGTGCTTGGTGCCACACGCTTGTAATCCCAGTACTTGGGAGGCTGAGCAGAGGATCCAGGTTCACGGCCAGCCTCAGCTACTTAGAGAGACCCTCCACAACTTAGTGAGACCCTGTTTCAAAATAAAGGATAAAAAATAGGACTGGGGGTGTAGCTCCAAGGTAGAATGCTCCTCGGTTCAATCCCCAGTACCGCAAAAATAAATAGATAGATAGATAGATAGATAGATAGATAGATAAATAAAAGCAGTTGCTATTTTAACAACTAAAACCAACTGTAAAACTTTAGTAATTCACACCTGAAATTTTATTTATGTTTTATTTTATTTTATTTTCTGTATTCGTTTATATCTTGGCCTAAGATGCTTAGAAAAAGGACAATTTCTTTGGACTTTGAAGCTCCTTTCCCCCTGCTTTATATATTAATGTTATTTTTAGGTATTTTATTAATCTTCCTAGAAGTATTTCAGAAGACATTTGTACCCTTCAAGTTAATATCAAAAGTGGCCACTGTCCAGGGAGATGGCAGTTGGCTCTGAGAAGAATGTTTAGTTTTTATAAACACAGGCCAAGTATCCCTTATCCGAAATGGTTGTGGGGACTAGAAGTGATTTCGATTTCAGGGTTTTGTTTTGTTTTTTTTCAGATTTTTGTAGTATTTGCATAGACTTTACCAGTTGAGAAAATCCCAAATCCAAACCTTTTTGAGCATTATTTCTACACTCAAAAAGATTTGATTTCAGAGCATTCTGGATTTCAGATTTTCAAATTAGGGATAACTAAGATGCTTAGATTTAGCCCTTTGTTGTATCCAGGTATTGCAAATTACATATTTTAAATAATTAAGTGTGCAGAAGTTGTGTATAGCAGTTTATCCTAAAATCTTTAACTTATCACAAAGCTCTAATGATATTTATTAATACTAGTTAAACATAGAGACATCTCAAATTATTTCATTTTGCTTCCTATTTGGAAATTTCCTCTTTATTACATATTCTCCAACTTTCTAGGGGGTACCACCAATATTAAAATTTTATACAGTCTTTCATATGGAGATTGTATGCTATATAAAGAAAAATAGATATTAAATTGAAAGTTAAATAACTTAATAAGAATATAAGAGAGAGGTTTTATCAATATATGGCTAAAAGATTTATTAAAATATTTGAGGAATCATTGTCAGTGATTACAGGAACTTTTGAACCTTGCCTAATTGAATACCTTTATTCACAAACCATACAGAATACTCTTAATTTCTATTTATAGAGAGGAAATTTATGATTATAGATACTTCTTAGTAGGACAGAAACATAATTGGCATAGCAAGCCTCATTAAACTCTGGAGAATTGAATAAATATTGTGACTTTATAAGCATCTTCTGGTATTGAATATTGTCCCTTCTGGGGAGCAAAGGCATATTATTACAAGTCTTGTAAAGTTTTGGTGATTTGGTTGTTTATTGTGGAGATTTGGGTAATAATAAAAACCAGTATTCTTGAGCTTTATAAATCAATCAACTTTTTAAGTTCCTCACTGTTCCAAGATATTGTGGATATTTGCTTTTTATAGCTCATCTTTAAAAGAACAAGGAAACTGAGGTTTTCTGAGAACTGTCTTACAAAGACCTTAAAAAAGTATGGGTAAAGATACCAGTGAAACATTGAGTTTAGGGGATGAGTTTTATCAATAACCATATATACAAATTTATAAAGCCTACTTTTCAGATCACATGTCCCTCATTTTAAAAAGCTATTTCCTGTTTCGTTTGATTTTTGCATTTATCACTCAATTAAATTGAATACAAGCCAGGAATGGTGGTGCATGCCTGTAATTCCAGTACTTGGAAGGCTGAGACAGGAGAATCGAAGATTTGAGGACAGCCTCAGCAAGTAGTGAGATTCTCATCAACCTAGTGAGACCCTGTTTCCATATAAGAAATAAAATTGAGCCGGCGGTATAGCTTGAAGTTAGAACGCCTCTGGGTTCAATCCCTAGTACCACACACACACAGATACACACACACAAAAATTGAATGCATACTTTACACTGTCAAAATTAGGCATACTGAAGTACATAGATACAGTCTGCTCCAAGAAGTTTTGTCTCTTTGATAGATTAATGTGGTAATTAGAGAGATGTGAGGATAAGTACAAATCACTTTTCCCCATTTGAACTTGAAGGTCCCTTCTAGTTATAGAAGTTAATGAGTTCATATGGATTTTATTTAAAGTTAACATTCACCAGACATTGATAACTTAAGTATTTATTTCATTACTTTGCTGACTATTCTGTTATTGTTTGGCAAAGTGAACTTAAAAACTCATGGAAAAATATGTGATCTGTCTTCAGCTTTTGAGATTTGACATTTAAACTCCTAGCTCAAGGGTTCTTAAAACCATGGTCTCTAGACCTGCAGCACCTAGCAGCTAGTTAGAAATGGCAGTTCTTGAGTTCACCCTAGAACTACTAAATCCAAAACTCTGGGGATAGTGCCCAGCAATTTATTTTATAAGCCCTCAAAATGATTCTGGTGAACATTTTAAGTGTAGGACTATTGCCCTAGCCTATCATGACTAAGATACTTAAAATTAAGTATTTCCTTTTATAATCTTTCCAGTTTTTAACAGGAAATAAATTAATCCCTTATAAACTCAGTTACCTATTCTTCAAAATTTTAGAGGGAAAAACTTAGGGGGAAATGTAATATGATCTATAGATGTTAACAGGAGACTATTTAAGAAAAGGGTTTTGGAATCTCTGTATCAGGTAAGTGGTTCTTGCCCATAAGATATACTATTTTTTCCCTTTATTTAATTTCATAATCCTGGGGGGTATTTAGAAATATTTTTATGAAAAATTTTAAAATCTGCAACTTAAAAACTTAGAAAATAAATAAAAAGGTAAATGCTATTTTTAGGATGTTATATTTTAAGAAAAATAAAATGAAACTTTATGTTTTTGTGAAATCTTTTTTTGTTTGTTGGTTGGTTGGGTTTTTTGTTTTTAAGTACATTGTCCCACTTTAAAAGTGAATAAATCTTTGTTTACAGACAGTCCCTGGGTCTCCGACCCCAATATTCCCCTAGTGGCCCGTGAGATCATGCAGCGAATGATCCAACAATTTGCTGCTGAATATACCTCAAAAAATAGCTCTACTCAGGACCCCAGCCAGCCCAATAGCACAAAGAACCAAAGCCTGCCGAAAGCATCTCCAGTCACCACCTCTCCCACGGCTGCAACTACTCAGAACCCTGTGCTCAGCAAACTTCTCATGGCTGACCAAGACTCACCTCTGGACCTTACTGTCAGAAAGTCTCAGTCAGAACCTAGCGAACAAGGTATGGTTTGAAATCACGGTCTCCTCTATTTAATCAGCTGATTTTGGGGAGAAAAAATGATTGACAAGTAGGGCACCAGAGCAGTAATAGGATACAAACAAATGTTATTCTAGCCAGGGGTGATAGTGTGCGCCTGTTGTTAGTCCCAGCTAAGGTGAGAGGATCGCTTGAGCCCAGGGGTACAAAGCCAACCAGGGCAACATAGCAAGAAGACCTGTCACATTAAAAAAAAGCCAGGCGCATTCACACATGTCTGTAATCTCAGTACTTAGGAGGCTGAGACAGGAGGATGGCAGGTTCTGAGGCCAGCACATGGTTACTTAACAAGACACTGCTTCAAAACAAAAAATAAAATAGGGCTGGGGGTGTAGCTCAGAGGTAGAAGGCCCCTCAGTTGAATCCCCAGTATCCCCCCAAAAAATTGTGATTCTGAAATTATTCCTTACTATTCAGTGATGAATTAGTACAGATAAAATTGTTAACAACCTAACCCATCATCAGTTCATAGTCATGATTGATGTACCACCCAGGAAAGTCAGGTTATAGTTGTTACTGTCATTAAGTTATTTGATAGTAACATAAACATTTTGTACTTTAGAAAGTATTGTCTTATCTTTTTTCTAAAAACTCCTATGAAAAAGTAAGTTTCTCCCTTTATTCCTGGTGTCTTAGAATTAGCTTCTATCAGAAACATGCCTTTACTTGTTAGTTAGAGGTTATGCTCTGCAAATGAGATCGTAAGGAAAAATACACATTTCTTAGAATTTTTTAAAAAAAACCACCAGAGTTAGAAATAATAAAAGAGAAGACAGTAGAATACACTTTAGTTTGTTAAGTATATTCAGTGTGTTAAAAATACGGAAACACATACTTCTATACATGCACTGCATTATGAACCAACCTTAAAGTATTTCTAAAAGGGAAATGTAAGGACCCAAATTAGTGAAGAGGTTGAGGTTATCAGTTTTGTATAGCAAATGTTTCTTGAGTCTCTGAAAAATTTATTATCTTAAATAGATTAAGTATTACATTTGCCTTGATCTTATTTGACTTTTTAATTTCTCAGAGATGAAGTGAGCACTTCAGCTCTTTGTCTCAACCACTATAAATAATTGTAAATTGTTGGTGTCTCTAGTATTGAGATTTTATTGTCGTAGAAGTCTTCTAAGATTATTCAGAAAGGTTATGAGATATGTGGATTTATTTACGAGAGATACATTTATTTTGGAAAGAAAATAAATTTAATTCTTAAAAGAGTATCTTTGAAGCCAGGCGTGGTGGCACACACTTGTAATCCCAGTACTTGGGAGGCTGAGACCAGAGGATCCGTGTTTGTGGCCAACCTCAGCTACTTAGTGAGGCCCTCCGCAACTTAGTGAGACCCTGTTTCAAAATAAAGAATAAAAAATAGGGCTGGGGGTGTAGCTCAGAGATAGAATGCCCCTGGGTTCAATCTCCAGTATCGCCCCCCCCCAAAAAAAAGTATCTTTGAAAGGACTTTCTTTTGCTTATTCCATGTAATTTACGGGGCTTTACATTTAATGGACTAGCTTTAGTTGCTAATTAAAGAATTGTATTTTGGGGGATATTCCTTTGTTTTTGTATTTTGGGTTTGTTTTTGTTTTTGTTTTTGTTTTCTTGTTTGGGTGTGGTGAATGTCTCTAAATTCTGAGAGATTTCCTAACAGGAGACTTCCTAGCTACCCTGTGTTCACATTGGTCAGTGCCTTCGATTGCCATATTTGTAAAGTTGTGTCTTCTGTTTTATTGAGGATTGTGTTCTTTACCACAAACCAGTAGTTTCCATTAAAATATATATTTTTTATTAATATTGCATTAAAGGCTTTGGGTTTACAATAGGAGAATGGAAGCATAGAGGTATATTTAAAGTATTAGTGATAAAGGTGTTAACCAAATCGTTCCTCTTCGTCTAATAAACTATAACTAGTGTTACATTTCATAGGTATATTGTATTGATAGCATACTCCTAATAAGAGACATCTGAATTAGAAAATAGCACATAGTGGGTAGACTGCAGATGAGGCAAAATTTTTTAAATATTCTCAGAATGAATTTTAGTGTTTTTAACTTAAATCACAGTATTTTTAGTGGTACTCTTATTAGACAAATTGCCTACTTTATTAGACAAATTGCCTATTTGATTTAAAATGCTCTAAGTTATGCTGTCTTTGTTTAGAAATAGGGCATTTGCTTTTTGGATGTCTAATCAGGCGAGGTGTCTAATAGGATACTTAGTTCTGAAAGATTACAATTATATTTTTAGAGGTGCTAATGACTCTGAAGGACAAAACTTTTTCTGAGTATGGGCTCTTTTTACTTTATAAATTTAGTTGCTTTTTTATTTTCGACAGCCTGAAATAAGGAATAACAGTGTCCTCAGACACCAGTTGTAAGTAGGTTTTATCCTGGGGTGATTTTTAACATAACTAGAGAATAAGACCTTTCTCTGGTCATCTAAAAACCAGATATATTCTGTATTATCTTGCTTTGTTAATTTTAGACAGAGTTCACAGCTTTAAAAGTTGTCCATACTATGAGATTTCTTAATAGATATGTTTATATGAGGGAAAATATCTTTGTGGGAAAATAAAGTCTTTAATTTTCTGTATTAATAACATTAATTTGTGATTTGATCTGGGTTCTAGGTTACACTTCTAGGCTCCTACCAGTTTCAAGATGGTTTCATTCTTTCATTCCTTAAACTTTGCCCATCAATTTTAATACCTTTTTAATTAAAAACTTTGCCTTTATAAATTCCAGCAACTAAATTTTAATCTCTGCATATTTTTTCAAAAGATTGACTCCAAATATACATGTCTTGCAGATGTGTCCAAAAGATGACACACACAAATCATAAACCAATAACAACTGATTTATCTTATAGACTGTCTCATCTAGTAAATACATGTAAACTCATATAAACCACATAAACCAATACTTTAAAATAATATTTGTTTTATTTAAAATTTTCTACATCCAGGTTATGTACTTTTGGAGTTTCAGGTAGATTGAGTTCTTGAGGATTTAGTTTTATAACTTGTCTGACATTACAGAACATTAACAACTCATATTTGAATCAGGGTAAATTTAGAGAGTGAAATATATGTCTAGTGCAGAACCATATGCTATGTAAACTAATATTTCCAATATCACACTATATCTTAACGTCTTCTATAACTTGTCTGACCTTTTCTTTTGCCTCGTTAATAAAAGAACCCTTATATATATTGGATATGACATGCTTTGCTAAATTTATGTTGCTTCAGGAGGAAAAACATCTTGAATTTATACTGAGTTTATGTATGACTAGTGTATCTGCTTTGTTGACTAGGCCTGCTGCTTTTTCATTTCTAGCCTATCTAGTTCACATTTGCTCCACTTTTTAACATCCTCAGGTGTTTCTTTGTGTTTCTACAGACGGTGTACTTGATCTATCCACTAAGAAAAGTCCATGTGCTGGCAGCACTTCCCTGAGCCATTCTCCAGGCTGCTCCAGTACTCAAGGGAATGGGTAAGGGAAATACTTGTAGCCTTCCACAATTTTACATAGATAATTCATCAAAGACTGATGCCAGGTTCCCCTGTGTATTTTTTAAATTAACCCTTCAGAAAACAGGTAAGCCTTTTGTAGAATGACCTTTAGTCCATCAGCCAAAAGTATATTTGTGCGATCTAGAATTGACTATTATAGATCAATTTTGTCAGTTTAGTGTACATAGCAAATAATCATGAATGTGGCAAGAATATGTCTTTGGGCTTTTAGTAGTTGAGTGTTTTGGAGTATGAAACTCAAGTTAAATAATTCTATAGTTTAGATGTAAAGACAATATTATGTGTGCTGAAGTTGAATGAAAATTGAGCTCCCGTATTTCATTTGATATCTCTAGTGGGATTTGTGTCCATGTATGTATGTCCATTTTTGTTTGTTTGTTTGTTTGGGTTTGTTGGCTCGAACTGCAATTTTAATTCTGTGGCAGTTCAAAAAATGTAATTGTATTTTTTTATTTTTAATATATAAGGCTATTTGTAGATGTTTATAGATAACCGTCTTATTCTGCCAAGACATTATTATATGATCAGTTTGATAACTCTTCGTGGGCTAAAGTGAATTCTCTTACCACCCAATTTTACAGTGTAAGAATTACACTGTAATACATAATTCTCACTATGCGCATCTAATAACCATTCAGAAAAATCCTGGTATTAATGAAGGTAATTTCACATACTAGAAAACTCTTGTAACCAAAACCCAGCTTTATCTAGATATGAAAAATAACTTTGGTGAGTTTAAATTAGTTAATATTTTGGAATATTTAACTTTTAAGATATCTACATGAGAAAGTAGTTTAGATATTAAAGGAACAAGTGAACATTAAATAGACTAACCTTTTCCAACTTTCTTTTAATTACCTTCAAACTGAAGGATTCCTTTACTAACTTCTAAAATACCCCCCTCTGTTTTCTCTAAAATTTCATTGTTTTCTTTTTTCTCCCCGTCTCTATTCATTCTAAAAACATTATTTTAATCCCTTTTGCATAGTTTTCTAATTTTTAAGCCCTTCTCATTGTGGCTTTACTAACTATAGGCCAACATGGTACCAAATCACTGGGTTCCATTTATGTATCAGAAACACTTGAGTTGTATAATTATGGATGCATGTGGTAGAAGCCCAAGTGCAGTTTGCATAAATGAATCCCTTGTTAAACTTGGCTACCAGGTCTGTGTATTATATGGTGGTTGAAGTCACTGCGCTTATCCCTCTGAATGGGAAGTGTTTTCTACTTGGTTTTATTTTATGGAAGACAAATGCACCAGCAGTACTGCCCATCTTTTAGTTGTTGTTGTTGTTGTTATTATTGCATTAATGACTACATCAGTTCCTGTAGTTTTGGAGAACATAACTGATTTATCATTATTTCTTCAAAGTTCCACTTTGGGGCTTAATATAATC
This sequence comes from Glis glis, assembly GCA_004027185.1. Lineage (NCBI taxonomy): Eukaryota > Metazoa > Chordata > Mammalia > Rodentia > Gliridae > Glis > Glis glis. The sequence continues at coordinate 27,288 of PVJS01001707.1, forward strand.
ATTCCTCTTGGGCATTCTTTGCTAGTTGCCAGTCTTAAGATTAACAATTTTTTTCTCTTATGAAAATCAAAACTTTATGAATTAACTTTGTGCAGGTAGTTGATTTTTTAAACTATATTTCAACATCCACTTGAAATTTCCAAAGAGATTTTTTGTATTTCAAGAAGAGAAGTTTTTCTTAACCAAAGAAAACTGCTACAAAATTGTTTATATATCTCTGACAGTGATTACTTTGAGTAAAACTTGAAGGAATAAAACTTTGGGGAAAATAAGGAGTAATCAGTCAAGCTTAAAAGATTTAAATGTAGAATCATGATACTCATGTATCTTTAACCAAATAGTGTTTTAAAATGAAGAAGTGTGGTAAGTTACAATGCAGTAGATCTTTTGGTTTCCTTTGGTTTGGTTTTTCTCCTCCCCTTGGGGTTGGTTGCCATTTATATATTTTTTCCCAAGCAAAATAAGAAATGTTATTTGAAATTGTTTGATGTTTGATGATGAACATCAACTTGTTGTGGGATAAATGAGCGATTATCTGTGGGTTCCACCATTGTAAATGGTTCCAGTTTTATAGCTAGTTGTCATGAATGTTGAGTACACTGCATTAAAATAAACAATTTGGCTTACTCTTTTATTACTGTACTTGTTTAGTGGTAACGTCACATTGGTAACACAATTCTGTGTAGATCTTTGAAGGACTGATGGTTACTTTGTAATTAATAATTACAGTGCTATTTTCAGACAGTTGCGCGAAACTTTTTCTCCGAAAATTTGTGAACCCAACCAGAGACCAGCCAACAGGTTTAATTTTTCTTTGCCCAAAAAGCTCTTGTTTTTTTTTTCTTTTTCCTTTTTGTGAACAAGTTTTAAAACTAACTGCCGAGACCATTTTTTTTTTAATTTTAGAGAAAAATAAGTAAATAACACAAAGTGATGTTACCCAAGCAAGGCCTTCTAATAAAGGAGTGGTCCCCTCACCCATCCCTCCCTACCTGTGCAAGTCCTGCTCACATCAGTTTCCTTCCATCCAATTAGGCGACCTGGGAGACCCAGCCAGTACCGCCCAGATGGACTTCGGAGTGGTGATGGGGTACCTCCAAGAAGCTTACAGGATGGAACCAGGGAAGGTTTTGGACACTCCACATCACTCAAAGTTCCGCTGGCTCGATCCCTGCAGATTAGTGAAGAACTACTGAGCAGAAACCAATTATCCACAGCTGCCAGCCTTGGGCCATCTGGATTACAGAATCATGGACAACACTTAATATTATCCAGGGAAGCCTCTTGGGCAAAACCACATTATGAATTCAACCTCAGCCGTATGAAGTTCAGGGGAAATGGTGCACTCAGCAACATCAGTGACCTTCCTTTTCTTACAGAAAACTCTGCCTTTCCAAAAATGGCACTTCAAGCAAAACAAGATGGAAAAAAGGATGTGAGCCATTCATCTCCTGTAGATTTAAAGATACCACAAGTTCGAGGAATGGATCTTTCTTGGGAGTCTCGCACTGGTGATCAGTACAACTATAGCTCTTTGGTAATGGGTTCACAAACGGAGAGCGCGCTTAGTAAAAAATTAAGGGCTATTCTTCCAAAACAAAATAGAAAAAGCATGTTAGATGCTGGACCTGATTCTTGGGGCTCAGATGCTGAGCAGTCTACCTCTGGACAGCCATATCCCACCTCGGATCAAGAAGGAGACCCTGGCTCCAAGCAGCCTCGGAAGAAAAGAGGGCGTTACAGACAGTACAACAGTGAGATACTGGAGGAAGCAATCTCAGTGGTTATGAGTGGAAAAATGAGTGTTTCCAAAGCTCAGAGTATTTATGGGATTCCCCACAGTACACTGGAGTACAAAGTAAAAGAGAGGCTGGGCACTTTGAAAAACCCTCCAAAGAAAAAGATGAAATTAATGAGGTCGGAGGGGCCAGATGTTTCTGTAAAGATTGAATTAGATCCCCAGGGAGAGGCAGCACAAAGTGCAAATGAATCAAAAAACGAGTAGGAATACTGTAGAGTGCCAATTACTGTACAAACTGGGTGAGCACTACTGCATCATTGTTCAGCTGTCATTGCTTGCACCTAACTTCATTACTGTGACACTTGTTTCTTTGCAGATTTTGCATTGACTTGTGTATACAGAGGTGAAAGGTGCATTCTGAATGTTGCATATTTTTAAATTTCCACGTGCAGTATGGCTCGGAATATTGTTTGGCCTTTTGCATGTTTCTCTACAAAAGAGAATTGAGTTACCTCACAGAGAACAGATTCATGGAAGTGGACTCCTTGCCTGTAGAGCCTGCATGCTTTTCTTTCTCTTTTTTTCCTTTAAGTTATGTTTGCCTTTACTTTTAAAAAAGAAGAGGAAAAAAGCCCCCTTTTAGAAATCACCTCTCTCATACTGGGAGCTTTATCATTGCAAATTGGAAAGCCATCTTATAAAATGTTCACATTTTTTCTGCTACGATTCAACTAATTAAAGGATTAAACTAAAGAAAAAACTAAGAAGAACAATGAACCTTTGAATTGAAAAAAATTGGTTATTCAATGATAAATACTTATTTGGGTCATTTATAATTATACTTCATAATTTTGTATTCACTATTAAATTTACTTTGAATTTGCAATCTACTTAGTGCTCACCCAGAGGGGAAGGAGGTGGGAAATGTGCACACACTACCTTCAGAAATGCTTCAGTTAATTACTTTGAACACTACCTTTGCTGTAATTTCATTTGAGATTTTCTAAGGGTAAAATTTGATCTCACCAACAAGTGAGGATATAGCCTTATCTCTTGGAGGACGAGCTCCCTTCTTACTCAGGAGCAGTCAGGGTACATTACATAAAACAATGAAGGATGCCTCATTTTTGCAAACTAGGTTTCTTTATGTTTTTCAGTCCTTTTTCAGAATTGATCATGTACTAACCAACAACTGAATATTGTTGCAGCAACTAGTTTAAGATACTCAAGATACGTTTATTGAGTATGGGAGAAATAGGGAAAGAAATAATGTGAAAGTATGATATTGAAAAAAATGATACTTAGGTTTTACAACCTTGGTGGTCTGTCTAATATCCACATTAATAAAAGATCTTAGTTTTATGGTAAGAGAAAAAAACACAATCCCTAGGTAACCTAATAGGATTTGGGTTGCATGTCAATACTAACAATAATTCAATCAAGAGTTAAGCGCATTGGAATTTCTTTTTTAACTAATCCAAATACTAGTGTAAGATTGGGAGAGGTGGTTTTTTAGTTGGTTAATTTTGTTGATCTGAAATTTTCTTTCTTTTCTTGGCATCCTACATTAATATCTCCTTCTAACTTTTTCTGATATTTAGCTATTTTCATGGTTGTTTAGCACACATTTCAGGACCTTTCATATCATGTTTGTATAGCACTCCTTGAATAAAACCTAAGCTTTTTTTGAGATGGGCTTATAAAATTATAGTAATTAACTTTGGAAAGTTTATTTTCTATAAGTTTTACAAAAATAACTGATACATAAAGCCCATGAAATTTAGTCTTACAATGATCAAATTAAAATTACTATTCCCGCGAAGCAAAATCTACACCATATACGCCCTGAATTTTAATCTGCTGAGAAAGGTGGTCAGGCCCTTCAAATTTTAACCCAAACCAAAAATCATTGGAATTTTTGTGTAAAATAAAATCAAACATGGAGTGTTGATTAGATTAAGATTGGTGATTTCAGATGGATGCTATCAATTTGAGGGGTAGTAGGTCCAGATATCCCAAGGTATAAATTCTTGTTTGGAAACTTGGAGCAGTTAATTAAATTAGGTTAAGAATAGTTTTCCCTCAGCAACCTGTGTTCAAAGGTTAGGCACACCATTGCTGTTATTAAAATATACGCACTGCTCATTCTTGACATAGCCTGGGTGTGGGTTCCTCTTATGATTTAGTTATTTTGTGTAGCAGTTTGATCAGTGGATGACTAAGCCTATTTTCTTTTGGCTTTCTAGTCTCAACAGAAAAAGCAGTTTCGGTTAAGTGGTAGAATATAACTGCAATATTTTCTAGCCTAGCTGGAAGTTGCAATAAAAATACATTATGAAATGTATGGATTTCATCTGCAGTTGAAAGAAGTTGTAGAAAGTTTGCTGAAAGCAAAGGGCTAAGCTTATGAAGGAACACCTCCTTTGTTTCACACTCAGTTTGTCAGCACGCAATTAATTGCAGTCACAGTGCCTGTTTGCACAATGTTTGGGGTATTCAGTAGCCCAAATTTCTGCAAAAAGGTTCTTTGAGAAATTAATTTGTGCTTGTTTTTATCCCCTCTCAGAAAGATATCACTAACGGCCCATTAAAAATCTGGCCCTAAAAATTGAACTTTTGTAGAGTTTTATTGTTCAGAGAGGTTTAATCCTATGTGGTAGTCTATATAAGTGATGTATGAGTTGAGTTACGTAAATTTTGTCATTGTAGTGTACATGGAGTGATCATTTTACTAACATAAATATTTTCTATGTGTGTTTCAGTGGATGACAATCGAGCAGCAGAAGAATGGTGTGCCTACCCTTTAATGCTGCAGTTTAAATAAGAGAACTTGTATTGTGTCATTTCAGATTGTAGGCTGAGAGTTGTAAATAGTGAAAATTTGAGTACTTCTATTATTTGTTTTGGTTAGAAAGTGAATTTAAAAACAAACCAAACTCTAAACTTTCTCAGATTAAAAGTCCTGAGACCTGAAGATTGTAATATTCATGTCTGTGAAGCTTTTAAACATTACACTTGAGATCAGTCATGACTTGATATTCAGGTAAATTTTCTTTTCCAAGAAGCTTTTGAATAAGCATATTTTCTCCAAAGGTCGTCTTTTCTCTATCTTTCTTCCTCTCTCCCACCCCCTTGTTTTTTTTTTGTTTTGTTTTGTTTTGTTTGTTTTTTGAGTGTAGATTATTTTAAAGCACTAATTGCATTACATTGGTAACTGCAATATAAAATAGCCATTATTGTTTTGTGAAGCATGGTTGAAATTAGATAGTGGTCCCTTTTAAATTTCATGAGCCTCTCAAAAAAAAACCTTAAAAAAACAAAAAGCTGCTGAATATTTCAAAAGATATATATTTTACCTTATTGTAGGTTTTGTAAAGTTAGTTTGTAATATTCAGGTGCACTTTTAATGTTAAATTTTGTGTTCAGAGTTCCATTATACCATGTATTTCTTGGAGGGTGGCTCATCACATAGTTGGCAGTCTTGGTGCCACAGTGATCCCTTAATATTTTATTTCTCTCTTGATTTGCCACTATGCTGTATTGGCACTTTCAGTGTAGATATTCTAGTTTGGGGACGTCCTAATAAGTGTGTTATAGAGATTGGTCTATTCGCATGCTTAATTTCTGCTAATCAGAGTTTTGCATGTCCCAAACAGCAGTTGACCATTTTTATGGTATGGGAAAGCGTAGTTCAGACTGTCTTTGTCACAAAAGCCTTTTTTCCTCTCAGTTTCCAGTAGGTGGATGATGACATTACTCAAATTATATAACATCATTTGAACTAATGATAGGAAATAATATTTAAAATAAATTCTTGCATTTTAATGATAGAACATTGATATTACAGAGTAGATAGGTTGTGGCATTATAAAATAAAAACTAAATTCTGTAGAGGGTTACCTAGTTGATATTTTATCATTAGTCATCAAACGACAGTAATGTGTACTATATTACTTTGTTCAGTAGGCTTACAAGTGACTCGAAATTATATTTGTGATGAGCTATACACTTTCTTTCTGCTCCCCAAATACCATGAAGGACAAGGTCTCTTTCAGGAAGAATAATTTATATTTGTGTATAATACTTTTAATATTAAGTTTGTTGTTATTCTGAAGTTTAGATGTTGCTTGATAAACCTTTGCTGCAGCAGATCATGAATATGAGTAAGGCTTTGTGTGATAGTAGGGGTCCTTATGTGAAGTTAATTACTGTTCAGTTCTGGTGAGCAAGCTCAACAAGTGTGAAGTGTATATTAGCTTTATTTGGTATACTTTTATTTACATATTGAAGTGCTTTAGAACTCTGGTTATCTTATATAAATCATTACCTCAACCAATTGGCATTTCTCTTCCCCAGTGTTTTACCTTATATGGAATCAGATAGTAAAACTAAAGGCACAACGAGATGTTTAGTTCCCAATTTTCTGGAGAGAACTCTAAATTAGACTAAAAATGACTACCTGTTAAGGTCCATATCATAACTACCTTCTGTCTTTTGGCAGTACACAGCAACCTTTGAGCTGCTAGTGAGCTGTGTGTTCTCCCCCTACCCCAAGTAAGCACATGGTGCCCAGCCTGGTTCTAAGCCTTTGTAAATTCTCTAATTACATTGACCCATAATAGTAAAGCTTGGATTTCTTTGGTTCATAAAAAATGATTGTCAGTTCAGTGGCAGAACCTGAAATTATTTTGAGTTACTAGAGAAGATATATGACAGATTAGTCATTTTCTTTAACAGCTATTATCCATGTAGATTTCATTTTGAAACTGTTTTATAATTCTTTCTTTAACCAAATGCCAGAGATAGTTTTTACATGAACCTCTCTCTCTCTCTCTCTCTCTCTCTCTCTCTCTCTCTCTCTCTTTGTATATTTTGGTTGCTGTCATTGGTGATAGAATATGGCAGTAGATTAAATTGTCCCACTTAATGTTTTATAGAAGATATTGAAGGTTACAGGTTAAATTTTGGCCTTCATGAAGATATCGAAGACTGTTTTCCTTGTTACCTTTCCATTAGAATTAGGTCTTCATTAATATTATGGTCAGGCCAGTATTAAAAATTTGATGGCTTTAGGCAAACAGTCCACTTAGGGGACTTAAGCTATGTAGGGATTTTTTAAAAAATCTTAATTGCTTTCAAAATGTACAGAAAAGGAAAAAAGTATAATGTGGTACAAGGAATACAGACCTCCAGACTCTGTCCTTTTAGTTTATTTTGGATTAATTCTGTCCTTGAAACTTGAATAGAATTTATGAACATACTGACTGAAAGGAAGATAGAGAAATTCTTTGCATATCCTCTCTTGTTCTAGATAATCTTTCAGTCATCTTTTAAAAAAGCAGACATTAGCCCTGTAGCATAACACTGTAGCTGTGTACCCTGTTACTGAAGGAGATTGAAGGAAAGAGGTGGGATGTAGGATGTGCAAGTACATAGACATAGAAGAGGCTAAAGGTTCTGCCCTATTACACTAAAAAGGAGTCTCAGGACAGACAGTGTGGTAAAGTTGGGCCATCTTTATTTGATAGAAAAATATTTTACATTGAAAATGAAAATCCAGGCTAATTAATATTGATTTGTCCAACAATAAAACATTAATTCTGCGACTATGGGGGGTAATTTTTAAAGTTTCCAGTTCATTTAGAGCTGTACCCATAAAAGCTGAAAAGCAAGCACTTTTAGTTAACCATAGATTTATTGGATGTAGCAAATAATATAATCATAATATTTATCTTTATTGTTTGAATGTGGAAATGAACTCTTTACTCCATCTTGAACTGTCATTGAACAGGCTCAAGATGATCTTTTCAACACTGGAAATGACCCTACACACATACCAAAAAAAATCTAAAGCAGTATGACATATTTGAAGATCCATACCTCTTAAACTTTTTAGATTTGTCTTGGGAAAAAACTTAAGAACCTATAACCAGTATTAGCGCAGTCTTGGATTCCTTGTTCTGCATAATTGCACCCTTTCTCAGGTATGTCCTGAAAACATAAATTTTAAAATGATCTCTTTGGAGATTAGATTCTCAGTGGATAGTGTGTAAGGGGACTGGGGGTGGGGGGCCAGGGATAGTTCGACACGGGACACTGACACAGTAGAGCAGGGATTTTTAACAGTCAATAGCCAAATAGAATTTCAATCTAGGATATTTTTACCCCCTCAGACTGAGCGAAACAACTCCTATTATTCGGTAAATACCCGGTGCTACACTCCTAAAAGTCTTTCATCAAGGTGACTTTTTTTCCTGCTTGGTGGAAGGGTATATAGTGAACTTTACTGTCACTAGAAAAGCACTTGTCCAAAATGTTTAAAGTACTAGAAAAGGGATAATTCAGCACTTTTTCTGTTACAACACTAAAGTCTTAATTTATCTTCAGAGTCTTAGGTACTGTAAGTTTTAAGGTGATTATTTAAAAATATGAAACGTACTACATAATATGGGGTCAGATCACATTTATATAAATAATTCTTATTTTAACAGAAGACAATAACATTTTGTACCTTTCTAGCAATTCTAAGTGATTGCCTCATTTTCCTCATTTCATTAAGCTTTTCAAGCTTAAGAATTTGGAATTTGAGAGAAGGTGAGGGGAAAATTCCCCAAAATGAAAAATTGTATCAGACCATTTTAGAAAAATAAATCACTAGGAAAATGGGTAGGGATTCTCTCCCCCTTTTAAGTCTTCAGGGAATGAGCAGTATTTAGAATCTTTGGCTGAAATTCAAGCCTTTTTACTGTGTAAATTTTTAATATTAATTCACTGACATGCTTTTTACATCAGAGGACTGAAATGGATCTTAATGTTTTTAAGTTGTGGAAGGGTATATTTCTAAAATGAGGGGGGCATAATTAACTAGGTTAGTATTACCAGCATTAGTAAGTTTAAGGAATTTTAGTATGTAATAGCAAAGTGTTTGATTAAAAGTCTAATCCTATATTACTAGTCGAAATTAGTTACATTCTGATCTAGGAAAGATATAGTCATTGGATATTGATATGCTGTGCTGTCAGAAAACCAGACTACAAAACCTTTATCTGACTCCCACATGTTGCTTGTTCTGATGGGATATATACTTTTGTATACTTTACAGCAGCTTTTTGCTGCTTTGTTTAAAAAAATGCATAAACTATACATTTGGAACGTTTGCATATAATTCTTTATAACCTCCACTTTAAACTGTCAGACATTGGTATTTTATCAGTCCACACTGTTAAATAAAACTAATGTTCTTAGAAATCCAACTTGTACACACTGTTTAAAAACCCTCAGGGACAGTTTACACACTCTTCTCACTCAATTCAGGTACTTTGATGCTGTTCTTAAACCTAACAGTGACTTGTATTTTTCTGTTTTGCTTTTATTTCAACGTGCTGGTAGCACATCTTTGATGAATGTCAACTTAAAAACTCAGTTCAGGTATCCAGGTATAACTCAGCCAAACAGATTTTAAAGCTGCATATAACTCTCCAGCACACGGTGCCTCACACTCTTATAGTGGCATTCTATATATTCAGTTATTACTACTGAGCAGATAATATGGGGGTTCCTGTTGACAGTGTATTTTTTAAAATGTGCTTAAACGTATAGCCAGCACACACACACATGGTGAAACTATATTTTTAAATGCCACTAATAGCCAGCACAATTAAAACAAAAGACATTCCTAGCTGCTTCTGTGTATTATAACAGACGCAGTTCCTCCTTGATGTGGCTCTTGCTTCTTCACCACAACTACTACTAAATTCAAGCACTGGTCCTTGGGTGTCTGACCTCTACATTCTAGTTTATGCAATGTCTTCAGAGAATCTGTGCACTGGCCACTGTGATGGAACCATTGGGCCAGGAGTGCTTTGAGTTTATCAGTAGTGATTCTGCCAAAGTTGGTGTTTTAACATGAGTATGTAAAATGTCAAAAAATTGGCAGAGGTTTAGGTCTGCGTATCAGCAGACAATTTTGTCAGTGTGTTTTATAGCCTTGAAGACCTCAGTGACAAGTTTCTTCTAATGTGAAGTTCTAATTCCAATGTTTAGTACTTTACATCTGATGTTAAGACTTGTCTCTTAAAAAGTTTGTTTTCTGCAGTACTATCTGTGGTTAACAAAGTAAGTTTATCCCTCTGCTTTGATATTTGATATCTTACATCTACAAGAAATTTTCTCCGTATATATAAAACCCATAGCCTTTGAAGATATGGAAAATGGCATCTTTCAGATTTCTAGAAGTTCAAGTGTCATGCAACAAAACAGGAACCCCCTTAACTCTTATGGACCTCATTTCAATATACTGTTTACAGTTTGACGGAATTGTATAATTTAATATTTCTCTTGTACTGTAGTTTATATTTATTTACAGATTTTTTTGTACTGTGTGATTTGAACTTTTCGTTCCTTGCTATGATCAATGTTTATGTAGTAGAGCACTTATGATCACAAATTAAGTTTTTTGGTTTGATTGCACTACATTAAATTTTTTAATGCAGTTCTGATTTTTGACTGGACTAAAATAAGCTGTGTCTTAATGTATGTGATGAGTACTTAAGATTTTAATCCATGTGGTCCCTCCCCCTTTTTTCTTTTTTTTTCCTTTTTTGCATTGTATGTCAAAAGCGCTAGTTCTTTCGTGCATGTGTAAGATTTAATGGTTCCATTGTATTATTTGACCATGACATTTTGGAGAAACATTCCCAGTTGTAATGTTGTGTATGGTAGTTCTCACTGGATGCTAGACTTTCAAAACCACTATTCTTCTAATAAATTTTGTTGTGAAAACTGTTTTAAAAGCTTGGTTTCTACTTTTTAAGATTTTAGTTCTTTTTTTTAATTTTTACAGAATGGCTTAGAGAAGTGTACTGTGTTAATTGTACATCATAATCAAAGTTGTAATTTTTTTATGATAAATTCTTTCTAAATGAAATCTCTTAGATTACTAGAAGTTGCTGCTACAAAATTGTGGTTCAGTATTCAAGTGCAGTACTGCTTTGTAACTCAGTGTCTTTACTAATTTTGATATTCCCCCTACTACCTCCGTTTTCTTCACTGGATTATTCACTTTAAAAAATCTTTTCAGCCAAACAAGGTATATTGGTATTTTCATAATACCTTCTTCTAATTAGACTTTTAGTTTTTCATAATTTTCTTAGAGTAAAATTTCATGCTGGGTTTGCATAACAGTTTTGCCAATTTTTGTTTGCTCCTTTTTAGGGACATAAATACAAAAGCAACATCAGTAAAGATTATTATAGTACTCCTGTTTCTTGTGATGGTGCTGATCAGCATTTATATTGTGTTTATAAACTAGAGAAGAAGCTTTGTATTATAAAGTGATTCTTGTAAACTGGTAGAAGAGCTGAGTTATGGTTCCTAAAGGTTAGAAATATGAGTAGCATATTTTATAAAGCTGCCTTTTAAAGCTTATGATGCAATTACATATAAGCAGATACTTTATATTCATGGGTGATGCTTTTGTGGGTAGTTGATCTAGCTTATTTAGTTAGTAATTTTTGTCTTTGACAGACTATCTAGCCATTTCTGCCTCTTGGTCTGATGTTTGTAATATCAAAATTTTTTGGTGCTACAGGTGTGTTCATTGGCTTCATTTATGAACCAATTATGCCACATACTCAGAATATTTTTCTGGAAACCTAATTGTTATTTCTTTGTAGAATTCAAAGCTATAACAACTTGTGTTTTGTCATTTCTTGCCATTATTCTAAACTGGTGGCCAGATCAGTGTAACACAGTCATAGTTGAATTTTTCAACTATCTTGAAGTTGATATTTAGCCCTTTAATTTTTATGACCTATTTAAATAAAACACTTCTCTCTTTTAAATCAGAACTTTGATTCTGCTCATACTTTGGATTCAATTTAGGGATCCCTATGTCTTAATAGGTGTAGAAATTCCATAACAGAACCAGGGTTGTATAAGGGAAACAATGGAAAAAGTAAAAATGGAGTGGTTTATGCCATATTCTGAGTTGCAGATTTGTTGTCCCACCTCTCCCAAGGACTGAATTTCTTCCACTGAATATTTGTATACAAATGTAGAAACATGCCTTTCTTATTCCTATATTTATATTAATAAATATACCTTTTCTAACATTCATTAGGAGAACAATTAAAAAAACCTAAATCTTATATAAGGTATCCTAGAAGTCCTTTTTAATGTTTAACATTATTCAAAGTGATCTAAGTCCTTTAAGTAATTATAGTTAATTACTTAAAAGTGCTATCATTGTGTCAGTTTTTAAATGGTTTACTATGATAGCAAAAGTCTTAAATTTTAACACATACCATAGATTCATATGGTCCTAAAACATAAGGTTTCAAGAATCAAGACTAAGAACCTCAAAAGAAAGTGAGAAAAGATAGAAAAATCTCTCCAAAATAATGAAAAGTTCAAGATACTATCAAATATTAGCTTGATTAAATATATAACCTGCTAGTCTTTCTCCCAAAAAGTAACTTAAGAATATTTGTCAGAAGCATATAAATTTACTTCTTGAGAGGAAAAAAACACTTGTGCTGCTGAGCTATATAATTTCTATGGAAATTATTGAATATCCTTTTGTTTCTGCACCTCCCCATTCCTCCTTTAGATTTAGATCCCTTTGTGCATACACTGCCCCCACAAGGTGGTGGTGTGGATTTCTGAGATTACGATTGTGTGCAAAAGAAGTTATGCCCATTGTAATGGGAGCTTGTCTGGACGCTGTCCCGCCCTAGGGAAACTGCACAATATGGGAAAGCATTGCCAGTGCTTGGCCTCTACTCTTCTTTCAACAGATGTTCCTTTCCCCTTATGCCATAAAAAAAGCATTGTAGCTGGGCACGGTAGCGTACGCCTTTAATTCCAGTACTTGGGAGGCTGAGACAGGAGGATTGAAGGTTTGAGGCCAGCCTCAGCAACTCAGCAAGACCTTGTTTCAAATATAAAAAAATTATAGGGCTAGGGCTGGGTGTGCTGGCGCACACTTGTAATCCCAGTAGTTGGGAGGCTGCAACAGGAAGATCACAGGTTCGATGCCAGCCTCAGCAGTTTAGTGAGGCGCTCAGCATCTTAGCGAGACCTTGTTTCCACATAAAAAATAAAATAGGTCAGGGGTGTAGCCTGAAGATACACAGCCCCTGGGTTCCATCCCTAGTTCCACCAAAAAGGAGGGGGGCTAGGGTGTATCTTGGAGGTAGAATGCCCCTGGGTTCAATCTCCAACACCAAAAAATAAAAAAAGCATCATAAAGTGATGCACTTTCTCTCATTTGGGGAATTAACTGCTTCTCCCTCTGTATTCTACTTAAGCAGTGGTATTTTTCTAGTCCCATCATTGTTCTAGTCATTTAAACTGGGAATTAAAGGGCAGTTTCCCCAAAGAGCAACATAGAAGTTAATTCCCACCTGAGAAATAAATGCAAAAACTAACATAGAAAAAAAAGTCCAGCCTCACTGGCTTGTCAAGAGCTTTTTTGTAATACTGACCTTCTAAAATGTGATTTACACCTTGGTGTAATATTGGGGATTGAACCCAAGGGTGTTCTACCTCCCAACTACACCCAAGCCCTATTTTATTTTTTACTTTGAAACAGGGTCTCACTAAATTGCTGAGTGCCTCATTAAATTGCTAAGGCTGGCCTCAAACTTGTGATCCTCCTGTCTCAGCCTTCCAAGTACTGGGATTACTGGCATGCACTATCTTGCCTGACTGGGTTACACCTTTAACATCTAGGCCTCTATCTAACATGATTTCACTAACTCAATAAGGCTAGTAATACTCATTCTCAGTTCAAATCTGCCCTAGCCAGAGGTCTGTCCTGTTTCTGAAATTTCTGTATTATTCCCTAAAGTCTATTTCAAAGTGTTTCCTAGGAGTTCTTGACTTATAATACATATTAAACTCATAGTTTAGGTTTATGCTCTCACCAAGTCAGTATTTAGATGTATCTCTTAGGGGTTTAACTCCAGGAACTATCATTTCTTTTTTATGTCATTGGTTCAAAATTCCATGTCTTTCACAGCCTCTAAACCTCCCTCCTTTTGTTTAAATTAACACCAAATGTAATATATATTTGGTCTTGCATAGTACTACCTATAAGACGATAGAGTTTAGAAACAAAAATTAGTTTGGTGAAAGCAAAAGAACTTTCAGAACTAAAGAGTTTGTCAGAAATGTCTGTTTTGAGAGACCATTACATTCTTGGGGAAGAACCAAGGCATTGGACTGTCATGCGTCGTGACCCCTTGCTTGACTCCCTGGACCTCTGATTGTATGTTGGCTTCCTTGGGTACATTTGCCTATCGGGAAAAAACACATTAAAGAGTGACCAGGAGAATCTCCTTGACAGTCTATATATTTTTATTGTAATTTAATAAATTTGACAGTAGGAGGTACAAGCTTTTAACTGTTCTTATCATATTTAGGAGGTCTGTTCTGAATAATAGCCTCTTATCAGAGATATTCAGCTCTGAGATAGAGAAAAGCTAGCAAATTATAGCTTCATGCCCAATAAGTGCCCTCTCCTTCTCCCAGTTTATTAATTCCTAATCGTTGAGCCTTGTTCTGCCTTGCTCTGAGTGAACTTGGTTAAGAACACAATAAGCCAGGCGTGGTGGCACACGCTTGCAATCTCAGTATTGGGAGGCGGAGACCAGAGGATCCGGGTTCGCAGCCAGCCTCAGCTCTCTCTCTCTCCTCTTATTGAGGCCCTCCACAACTTCGTGAGACCCGGTTTCAAAATAAAAGTATAAAATATAGGGGTGGGGGTATAGTGCGGAGGTAGAATACCCCTGGGTTCAATCCCCAGTACCGCAAAAAAAAAAAAAGAACACAATAAACTTAGCTAGTACAAAGGATTGCATGCCTCTTGTTTCAGAGCAGTAGTTGTTAACTGTTGTTCCCCACACTTGGAAAAAGACACCAGGTGCCATCAACTTTAGTGGCTCCTAGTTGAACAGGGTGAAGAAGTATACCTCAGATCTGACTCTTCCACACACATCACAGCCTCCATGATTCTTAGGAAGGGCTAATTCTAACTAAATCAAGTTCTGTCTAAATCCAAATGTAAATCATTTCAATTTCAACCACCTGGAAAACAGGTATTAAACTGCCTGGTTTTAAGAGTTCACTTTCTATTCCATAATCTTATAAGCTTTCTCAATTTTCTGTTTCACTTTTGCCTACCTTTTTATTGTTTCTCCTGGCCAGGTTCATGGGGGAGTTGGCTGTTCAGTGATTTAGAAGTACAACTATACATGGCTTTGTAGAGAGTGAAAAAATTTTACACATCCATGCCCCATGTTCTCCAACACACACACACACACACACACACACACACACACACACACACACACAGAGTTTTGTCATAGCCCCTGAACTGTCCCCTTGTCCAGGTATGGAAGGTACACAGGTGTGAGATAGCCAAGGGCAGATGCCCTTCCCAGAGTAGAGCAAGAATTTGTCAGCAGACTCACCACGTCCTGGAGTATGTAGTAACTTTGTCCTTGTGCTTAAAGGACCAGAAGTGAAGAAATAGGGAGTGTCATTTCAATTATTGTCTGGCAAAAAATACAATGAGATGCATTTTATGTTTTCTTTAAGGAGTCAAGCCAAATTAATTTATAACTGTGTGTGTGGGGAAGGTGTCTGGGGATTGAACTCAGGGCCTCACGCATGCTAGCAATGGTAGTGCTCTACCACTAAGCTATATCCCAGCCCTTTTTACTTTTGATTTTGTGATGAGGTCTCACTGAATTGCCCAGACTGGCCTCAAACTTGTCATTCTTCTGCCTCAGCCTCCAGAGTAGCTTGGATTACAGGCATGTGCTTCCTTGCCCAGCTTTTAACCATAATCTGCTCTGTCTAAAACTTTCCCCTTTTGTGTTCTGGGACTGCCTTTTTCTGCCACTAAGATTAGCTCCCATCAAACATCCTTTATTGTTGATGTTTAGTCAAGAAGAATGTATTTTGGTCATCAGTGATGTTGATTTTCCCATCACCTAGTCTTATTGGTAGTTAAGGAGTAGGTATTGAAGAGAGTACCTGAATCCATCACTTCCAAAATCTGTATTCTTAAACTAGTCCTTTCAGCTGTCTGCCATATCTCTTCTCTATTTGATCAATCTTTTACCTTAAAATAACATAAGCATTGATCATCCACCACTTATACTAACCACAGGAATGCTTTCCTTCAGGAATTTAAGTATTGCAATATTGACTAAATAGGTGGGTTCAGCTGTGTCTAACCTCTGATCTAGAAAAAACATTGAGTAAATCATTAAAGATAGGGTTGTGAAACAACACATCACTCTTAAACTGTGCCTTTCAAAGTTTTTTATGAATATTATCTTATCCTTTACCACACCCTTCAGAATTAGGCATTGAACTGAAGCTAGAAAGACAAAGTAGCCAAGGTCATACAGGCCATTTCTCACCAAGGAGATAAACTCAAAAGTAATTTAGGTAGTTGGAAATCAGGTCCCCCCTTTTCTTTTATAACCCTTCCTCCAATTTTCTAAACCCTCTAATCTGACTGCTTCAGTGGTGGTGTTCAGGTTTTCTACTTGATAAATAATTCCCTTACCTATTATAGAGTCCTCTTAAGCAGAAGAAACACGAACTCAAGTGATGTCAACATCTGTGATGAATTTTATTCTTGTAAGGACCTTATTTAGTCAGGTATAAAGGACATAATGTATACAGATAATAGTCACTGAACTAAAACATAGTGCTTCCCCGTAGGTGGAGGTGAGGAAATGATCTGCAGGCCACTCAGTCACTTCTTTCTGGATTCCCTACTAGTGCCAGAGAGTAACCTAAGTTAATGCAAGTGCTGTATCTAAGCTCTGTTAAAGCTCTAAGGCTACTGGGAAAAGTGAATAGTCGCAAAGGTAAAGCTAGCTATTTAAAATGGGCAAAACTGGATATTTATTTTTTTAAACCTGAAAAAAATAGTAATAGAATTAAACTTAAGAGGTTGAAATTAAGCCGGGCATGGTGGCGCACGCTTGTAATCCCAGTACTTGGAAGGCTGAGACAGGAGGATTGCAGATTCGCAGCCAGACTCAGCTACTTAGTGAGGCCCTCTGCAACTTAGTGAATCCCTGTTTCAAAATAAAGATTAAAAAATAGGGCTGGAGGTGTAGCCCGGAGATAGAATACCTCTGGGTTCAAACCTTGGTACTGTAAAAAAAAAAAAAAAGGTTGGAATTAAACTTTAAATATTCAAATGGTAAGAAATTAAAATTTATCTAAACTTAAGTTCTATTGAGAAAAGCCTCGGGAAAAAAAAAACAAAGTAGAAAGCTGGCTAATTTAGAGGCACAGCCAAAATGATTTTATTACTGTAGTTGTAAAGTTAGCTATTATAACAGGGCCCTTTAATGACACCTGAACAAAGGTTAGTATTAATGTGAAGGCTCTTGGCCCCAAGTGATGGACATGGCTGTGTGTCCAAATTGCCTGCCAGACATGTCAGATTCAGAACCTTAAAAACATCTTAACTCAGTGTGAACAGAACATATCTCATCAGACACATGCACATCCCAGCACCCACTGGCCACCAGCTTTGTTTCTTGTGTTCCTGGCTCAGCCAATGCTGTCCCGGGAGAAAATCTAGGAAGCATCCAACATGCTCCTTTTCTCTTCCTTCTTTTTTGCTAGGGAAAAATAGGAAAACCTGAAATGTGGACCCTACCTACAACACTCAAGCAGTTTATATCTGTTTGGGAAGTTAAGACAACAATAAAGCAAATTAAGTCAGTAAAAGATAAAAATCGTAAGTATACAAGAGCTCATAAAATTGCCAGTGAATTTTTACAGACCACTAGCTTAGAATGTCAGGAAAGAATAATCAACAATCCAGATGGGGATCCTTTTGAGATGGCCAGTAATGACCTGGTAAGAGCATCCTTCTACTTGCTCTTATGACCAGTACATTGTCCCCAGCCTTCTCACCAGGAAAGCATGCAAATGACCTTTGGTGGATGGCACTTTCTGTCAAGCAAGGTTGTCATTTGCAGTTTCTATCTCCTAGGCATCCCAAACCACTGCTCTAAATGCCTCTTAAGATTGGTTAGCCTGGGTCAGCTAAATCAGTATATTTAGATGCTACCATTTTTCAGCATCTGTGTGCTACGTTGTGTCATTCCAGGTAGAGGTCAGTGGCTCCTAATAATGTTTCTGTTTGCCTTAGTTGAGAAGATACCACCTCCCCTTGTCTTGATGCTGTGAAATACACCCATTACCTCTAGTTGTGAGCCACATTGAGTTGTTGCCTCGGGGCTGGTTGCATGGCCCTTTGGAAGACCTTATTTTAGTTGAGGGTAATGAAAATATTAAGGTACTATTAAGTTATTGAAACATGGGACAGCAATGGATCCAAGTCTCACAACCATAAAGAAGTTGGGTGTCATCTGTGGGCTAATCATTATTCCATTTTTTATTTTATGTGAGCATTCATTTTAAAAGGAAAATGCTTCAGTTTCCTTCAAGAAGTTCTCCATTCTCTTACTGGGTTCATGCTTTGATTTAATTCATCTCCAGGCATAGTGTTAATCCTAAACATCAAAACTTGCTTCCAGAACATAAACACAGGCATGAAAAGTAATCCAGAAGATTTTTGCATACTTGGTAATTTTGCTTCTGAAATTGGGAAGAATGATCTCTTTTGTACATCTCCTTGCGTCTGATACTTGGCAATGACTGAACAGTCACCCATCCTAGGGTATCGCTGGTATCCTGACTGTTCCAAAAAAAGAAAATAATATTCTCCATTCTTGCACAACAAGAGGAGCTTATTCTTCCCGACTCTCCAGATGTTTCCTTTTTAAAAACTTAATTGCAGTACAACGTAAAGATAGAAAAGTACACATATCATAAGCATGCCACTCAGTGAGTTTTTCTAGTTGCTTCTGGTCTTTTCTTCCTTGGTACAGTATGACCCTACTGCCAGCAAGTAATTTAAAGTGTTACAATAATCTTTTTCTTGGTGTAGTCACAATTCATTGATCAATGTTGAGTTTGAGGTAGGTATTTTCTAAAACACTTCTGGCTTGTCCAATCTGTGGTCTAATGTAAGCTCTTTCAGTAGACCATGGCACCACTGAGTAAAACTGCTTTCTTGCTAGCTCTGAAAATACATACACTATAACCTTTTTTTCTTGTGAAGCAGTTTAGGTTAAACAACAGATTTGACTAGTCAGTTTCTTGGGGTTTTGTTTGTTTGTTTTGTACTTAAGAGGAGTTTCAGTAGCTTTTTTATCATGTAGTCTTAAAAATCTCCCTGAGAGGAACAGAGAAACTAAAATTTTCTGAGCACCTATTATTTTGTGCTTTATATATATTATCTAATATCTTACAACAGTCCTTTGAGATACTGATATTCAGTCCCAATTTACAGATGAGGAAGCCAGCATTCAGAAAGACTAGTAGCTTGCCTAAGATCCTGTAAATAGTAAATGTCAGAGCCAGAGTAGAATCTAGGTATCTCATATCTGTAACCACACTGCCAGGACAGGGTGGGAAGGTAGGATGGCACAGGCTGTCTGAGTAAGCCTTACTATAAAGGCATCTCATGACTGAGAGGCAGAGGTTAAAGCTGGAAGAAAAACTAGCCAAAAAGGTATTATGAAACATCTGTTCAACACACATTTATTAAAGTGCCATTTCATATAATCAAATAATAGTTTCCTGTGGAATTACAGTCCGGGGGTGGGGATTAGAAAACCTATGTACTTCTTTTTTTTTTTTTGCAGTACTTGGGATTGAACCCAGGGGCAGTCTACCTCCGAGCTACACCTCCAGCCCTATTTTTTTTATTCTTTATCTTGAAATAGGGTCTCACTAAGTTGCGGAGGGCTTCACTAAGTAGCTGAGGCTGGCCGCGAACCCGGGTCCTCCGGTCTCAGCCTCCCAAGTACTGGGATTACAAGCATGCGCCATCATGCCCACGAGTTTTATGAGTTTCTTATAAAACTCTTCCTCAAGTCCTCATTAAGAACTATTTATTTTTTAAAGTACCGTGCTAGAACTTGGGATGTGGTTTCTCAGCTAGTAAATAAAAGTATACACTTACTGAAAGTAAAAGTGAGGGGGCTAAGATCAGCTCTGTCAAACTCCAGAAGAGGGGAGCACTCCCACCACATGGGCTCAGCAAAACCTAGACATTCAGAAGCACAAAGAAGCCAGAGAAAGCCCTTCACTGTCTAAGCAGCATTGCCTGGAGCGTGTCGAGTCCAGTGTCATCCTTGCCCTCCACCCCCACTGTCTGGGTTAAGCTCTGAGATTTTGTCCTAGATAATTTAGAAAAGCGCTTGAAAGGGTTTCTTTAGTGTAGAATGACTTTTTATGGATGACTATAAAATGTTTATTGAAGGACTAAGGAATGTGATAGGGCTTGTGTGAAGACATAATAGTGCTACCTAGCATTGACAGAGCTTTATAGTTTACAATGCAGTTTTACATTTGATTCCTCATTTTAAAGCTAGAAATCAGAATTTGCTTGTCATTCCACTGTCCAATGTATCTGAAATGTGAAATTGCTGGTTTCTATTCCTCCATGCCCCAGGAAAGGGATAAAAGGATTCCAGCATCAGTTAGCAATATTCCAGCCAAGTGGGCTCGCTGAAAAATCATCTTAAAACTATTAAGTTCTCTAAATACTTCTAAAACCAAGATTTGTAATATAGTATGTCTGAATTTTTGTCAGTGTTGTAGACTTACAAACCAATGATTATTTAGTAGGAATATCTAAGTCTAAAGCAAAAGTATAGGTTGAGTATCCCTTGTCCAAAATGCTTGGGACTAGAAGTGTTTTTGGATTTGGAATTTGGAATGAGATATCTTGTGAGTTGGGACCCAAGTCTAAATACAGAATAATTTATACACATAACCTAATACACATAACCTTATACACATAACCTAATGGTAATCTTATACAATGTTCTTAACAACTTTGTACATAAGGTATAGTTTCATGGTGTAGAATTTCCACTAGTGCCACCATGATAGCACTTTGTATTTTAGAGCATTTTGGATTTTTGGATTAGGGATGCTCAACATGTATATGTTGACCAATGTTAATAGTGTGGCCAAAATTGTGATTTTTTTAAAAGAAATTTATTCTCTATAAGATAAAATTATTTTTGAATGATCACTCAAAAAGTATGAAGGATGTTGCCTCTAAGAAAAAAAATTAAGAATATAAGAGGCTGAGCCAGAGGCAATGGCACATGCCTGTAATCCCAGTACTTGGGAGGCTGAGATAGGATTGCAAGTTTGAGGACAGACTCAGCAACTTAATGAGACTCTCAGCAACCTAGTGAGATCCTGTTTCAAACTAAAAAATAAAATAGATCTGGGGGTGTAACTCGGAGGTAGAATGCCCCTGGGTTCAATCCCCAGTACCAATAAATAAATAAATCTATAAACATAACAGGCTGTTTGTGTATTATAATTAGATAAATATTCTATTTATCAAATCAAAAGTATATAGTGAACTTAGAAGCAATTGGCCAGAGAACCCACTGTCTATGATATGAACAACATGTAATGAATTTCATTATGTAAAAATGATTCTTTGGAAAATGACCATACTAATTCCTTCTTTCTCTTTGTCCATCTAGTGAGAACTCTACAGAAACCCTAGAAGTAGATTCTAACAATCAGTCGAAGTCCCCGCTGGAGAAGTTCATGGTCAAATTGTGTACTCATCATCAGAAGCAGTTCATTCGTGTTCTGAGTGACTTGTACACCGAATCTCAGCCAGGCGCCGAGGACTTGCAGCCTTTGGATTCTGGAGCAATGGATGTGTCCACTTGCGATGCTGGCTGTGCCCAGCTAAGCAGCAGTCATAAGGAAAAGGATGCTATGTGTCTTGATAGGAAGTCTCCTACTTCTGTAAATTTGTTTGTAGACTCACCAGACTCTCACAGCTCTCTGCACATGACAGAAGAGACCCTGAAGGAGCCTCCTCCTGAGACAAACTCTATAGATGGAAGAGAGAATGCCTTGACTGTTATCCAGAAAGATTCCTCTGAACTTCTAGCCACTCAACCGAATTCTGGCAGTTCAATAGACAGTTCCACTCTGGGATACCTCACTGCATCTATTTCTTCCTCATTAAACCTCCACCACATGTCTAAAAGCTTGGAAGGGCAAACCACTGGACAGGAGCAAGACACAAATATGAAAACGTGTGAGGATGGTAAAGACCACATGCAGAGTTCAGCTTTAGCAGAAAGTCTAATTGCGGTAAAAGTGGCAGCTGAGAATAGCGAAGAGGGCAATAGCTATATTGTTTCTCAAAGAAATCCATTCAAAGCTTTATCAGAAGAGATGTGGGACTCAGGGTTTATGGGGAACCCATCTAGAACTGCTGACAAAGAGAATGCTTTACAGTGTAGCTCAAAAACACCTTTATGCCAGGATTTAGAGGCTGATGAACAAGATGCAAGGCCAAAACACGAGAACCATCTTCATTCACTTGGAAGAAATAAAGTGGGTTACCATTCACATCCCAGTGACAAGGGCCAGTTTGATCATTCCAAAGATGGTTGGTTAGCCTCCAGTCCCGTGCCAGCTGTACACAAAGCATCTAATGGCCATTCACGAACCAAGATGATATCAACCTCCATCAAGACAGCTCGGAAAAGTAAAAGGGCATCAGGGTTGAGGATCAACGATTATGATAACCAGTGTGATGTTGTTTATATCAGCCAACCAATAACAGAATGCCACTTTGAGAATCAAAGATCCATATTATCTTCTCGCAAAACAGCCAGAAAGAGCACTCGAGGATACTTTTTCAATGGTGATTGTTGTGAGCTGCCAACTGTTCGCACGTTGGCCAGAAATTTACACTCCCAGGAAAAAGCGAGCTGCTCACCACTGGCATCAGAAGCAGTGGTGGCATCTAAGCAAACCCTTACAACTTCAGCCCCTAAGCATACAGTAGATTTGCAGCTTCCCAGAGAAGACAACCTAGAAGGACCAAGTAAGGAAATAACCTCTGTCAAGGAAGGAAACAGAGACACTTCATCTGCAAAAGAATCTCAAGAGCCTGAGGTTTGCCCCACGATGAATGAACCGGACCCCAGCAGCTCCCCTAGGTCAGGGGACATGACCGCCTCCAGCCTGGCCTGTGCACTGCCTGCTCACCTTCCTGTAGAGGACGTGCCAGAAGGTAGCACCACAGTGTCAGTTCCCGTCACAAGTGTGGTGTCTTCCCCTGAGCAAGACCAACAACCGGTTGCCCTGATGGGTGCAGAGGAGCCAAGTGTACTCCAGGACTGCCACCTGGTCCCTGAGACTGAAAGCATTTCCTGGGAAGGCAGTGAAGAAGTCCTCTCTAAGCCTCCGTCTTCTCCCAAAACAGTCAGGAGAGAAGAAAGTCCTCCATGCTCAGAAAATCAAAGTCCCCCTGTAGGCGTGGAGCCTCCCCTGAGTCTGGGACAGGCTGAGCTCAACCAAAGCACCAGTACTGAGGCTGGGACTGGAGACACTCGGGAACTAGATGCCCACCCACTTCCAGAGGCAAGCAGCACTTTCACTAATGAGAACCCTGGTGAGATTGAGGAAGGCGAGGCAGCACATGGTGAAGGACAACAAGAGGGAGAGGACAGTGATATAAAATGCCCTTCAGAAAAAGATATGTGCGATCCAAACATTGACTCACCGGAAGAGAATCTGGACAAGAAGAAGAAAGGTAAAAAATTGTCTGAGGCCTCTGATAGATGCCTAAGAAGTCAGCTTACAGATTCTTCCTCTACCGATAGGTGCCTAAGAAATCAGAGTTCAGATTCTCCCTCTGCTTGTCCTGAGATCAAGGTTTCTAAAACTCCTGGTGTAAAGCATTCTCAAGAAGAAGAGTACTCTGGCGGTTCACCTGAGGGCCTTCCAACTGATAGTTCCCATACAGAAGCTCTGGAGGACACTGAAAACCCAAATGTTGATGAACATCCCTCTGAGAAAGATGCTGAGCAGGAAGGTGAAGGTGGTGGGATCGTCACAAGACAGACTTTTAAATACATGCTGGCAAAAGATGTCAAGAGGGAAGAAGAGATTTTCCCCAGCAGTGATCCCATAACCACAGTGGGCCAGCCGCTGCCTGGAGAAAGACTGGAAATCTATGTCCAGTCTAAGATGAGTGAGACCAGTGCTCAGGTTCCCTCAGAAAATATTCCTTATAAAACGGACCCAGAGCAATCAAAAGAGAGGCCAGGACACATTCCCACCCAGGATATGGAAAAGGTTGAAAATGAGGTAGACAGTGAGGACACCCAGCATAAAGATGATGCCAGTAGCCATGCCCCATCTTGCTCAGTTGGGACATCAGGTGGTCAAGGTGGTGATGCTGCTGGGCCACCCAAGTTGGTACCAAGGCCTAAAAGGTTGACGTCTTCAGCCTACAACCTGAGACATGCTCATTGTATGGACTCCTTGGATACCACAAAAGTAACTTCAGAAAAGGAAGCCACACAAGTAAAGCCAATGCCAAAGGAAAGTGAAGCTTCCAGGAGTGTAGATACCTTCAATGAAGAGGATGTGGACACAGTGGTGGATGAACAGCCCAAGTTTGTGGAATGGTGTGCTGAGGAGGAGAATCAGGAGCTTATTGCCAACTTCAATGCCCAGTACATGAAAGTGCAGAAGGGCTGGATCCAGTTGGAGAAAGAAGCACAGCCAACTCCAAGAGCAAGGAACAAATCAGATAAGCTGAAGGAGATTTGGAAAAGCAAGAAAAGATCACGGAAATGCAGGGGGTCATCGGAGGTTCAAAAGTTTTCTCCTGTTCAGACACTATTTATGACAAACTTTAAGTTATCTAGTGTTTGTAAATGGTTCTTGGAGACAACTGAAACCCGGTCTCTGGTCATTGTGAAGAAGCTCAACACTCGTCTTCCAGGAGACATCCCCCCTGTCAAGCATCCTCTTCAGAAGTACTCTCCTTCCAGCCTGTACCCTAGTTCAATACAGGCTGAACGCTTGAAAAAACACTTAAAGAAATTTCCTGGAGCTACTCCTGCTAGGAATAATTGGAAAACACAAAAGCTCTGGGCTAAATTTCGAGAGAATCCTGACCAAGTGGAGCCAGAGGATGGCAGTGATATCAGCCTTGGCCTTAATTCTGAAGACAGCACAGAGGAAGTAAAAGAAGATAGAAATGGCCATCCTTCCACAAACCTGCCTACTCCAGCCAGTACCCGGATCCTTAGAAAATATTCCAATATTCGAGGAAAGCTCAGAGCCCAGCAACGATTGATCAAGAATGAAAAAGTGGAAAGCCCACTGGGTGTGGCTGTAGAAAGTAAGCAGAGTCGCAAGAGTGTATGTATCCACCCTCTGATGTCCCCCAGGCTTGCCCTCCAGGTAAATGCAGATGGGTTTCCTCTTAAGCCCAAGAGTACGGAAGGAATGAAGAGAAGGAAAGGGAAGCGGGTGTCTGAAATCAAGCTCAAAACCGAAGTTCAGAGTAAACGCAAGAGAACAGAAGGCAGCAGTGCTCAGGACAGTAGGGACAAGGGACCTGCGATGAGAGGCGGCAAAGAAAAGCATGTCGAAGGACCCAGCAGAGCTCCTACCAAGAAGCCAGCTACGAGGGACAAAGTCAGCCAACTGCCCAAAAAGATGTCTTCGAAAGAGAACAAAGTGAAGATTCCTAAAAAGTCCCCTGGGAAGAGCTGCCCTCCCTCCAGGAAAGAAAAGGAGAATACAAACAAAAGGCCTACCCAGCCCACCACCTCAGAAGTACTGGCAAAATCTGCAAAGCAAAGAGGAGCAGGTGAATCTTCTTCTAGGCCCCAGAAAGCCACGAACAGGAAGCCAAGCAGTGGGAAGACTCGGGCCAGACCCTTGACAAAAAGCCCCGAGAACAGAGCAGCCCAGAGAAAGCGAAAGCTCAAGGCCAAGCTGGACTCTTGCCATAGCAAACGGAGGCGGCTGGATACAAAGTGATTGAAGGGTGGCAGCAAGGCCGAAACTGTTCTATAGAAGTAACCTTTTATTTTGCATTAACTAAATCTGCTTTTATAAGCTTATCAAGCCTTTCAAATTACGATTTATGGAGAACATCACAATTTGAGATGTCAAACAATGCGTCTCAGGTGGAGAAGGGAACTTGCAGAGTCCTTCTCTGAGGCTGAGTAAGGCAAGTTATATATTTTATTCTGGTTGTTCCTTGGGTTTTAAACTTGGAACCAAACAGTTTTCGTTTTAAAAAGTACAGTGCCTTATTTATCCTTTTTGTTTTTAAATTTACAAAAGCTAAAAAGCTGATCTATGTGATTAAAGGCTTGTATTTTATACTTGATGCACAAGCACTTGTACTGTAGCCGAGAAGACCACCATCATGCACATGAAAGGAGCTTTCAGCAGCTGCCCTGCAGTGTCTGTCCCCCGACAGGCGCCCCGCTTTGCAAACCACAGCAGTGACTTCCCTCTCTCCCTTGTCTGGTTTTTTGTTGTTGTTGTTGTTTAAGTGATATTTGAAAGCTAAACCAAATCATTTTTATGGTATGTGGAGAATGCAGAGGATTTATAATTATTAAGAAATATTAATATTTCTGTTACCCTCTTTTAAAAAATCATATTCATCGTTGGTCACTCCTCACCTTTTGGGGGGGTAATTTGAGAACATGTTCTCTAAATTATGTGCCCATGGAACAAAAGGTGTGTCACAAGTATTAATTTTGGTTTCTGACCTCTAAATTATTTGCATCCCCAAACTGTATTACTAATTCTTAGCATCTTCTTCATTTTTTACCTTTCAAGCTTGTTGGCACTCTAACTAAAGGTTTTCATCCTGTTTTAGCAAAGGAAATTTTTTTTTTATCTTGTAGCTATAACTTGACAGTTAGGATAAGAGTAACAATTTTATTTCCTTTCTTACCCAGAGTACTTCCTTCTTCAGAGAAAGCTGAAATGTCATTTCCAGTGATAGGAAAGTTTAAGTGTATGTGTATGTGCATTTAGGTGCATTTGCATGTGGTTATCAACTGCACATGTCTCCTGATTCCAATTTTACAGTAAAATTCTTCCCCATATAGTGTGTCCAAGAGCTGAGTAATTAGCCTAGGCAAGATGGTTTAAAAGTGGCCTAGTGTCTCCATGCACATCCCCAGTACGACTTTGGCTTGAGACTGGCAGAGGTGTGAGCAGCACGGAGTTACGTGGCAGTCAGAACACCTGGCAGCTGAAGGAAGCTGCCCCAGCATATCAGTGGGTCCATATCCCTACACACTGAACTGAGATTCCACTAGGATGCTCTGATGTGAGTGTTCTTATCTGCAGTGGATGTCTATTTGGATTCATTAGTGTCATCCTAGTGGTTGAAAGCTTGTAGTATCACTCCTCCTCGTGCCATGTCATGCTCTATTCCACGGCTCAGAAGTGAGAGCTATAATATCTGTATTGGTGTTTGCCTCTCCTCGGTGAAATCCATTGGCTTTTACTCAGTGCCTAGACATTGCTCTGTTGTACCACAGTATGTACTTGACATTTCCATTAGGCCATTCTACAGAGAAGGATTGGTTATTAATGCCTCAGTCAGTTTCTTTAACATGTTCTGTCACCAAAATAGGCTTGTATGGACAGCTGCTGCCCTGTCCTTATTAAAAAGTGTTAAAAATTTCCAAATCTCTTTAGATAAACCCAAATATACTTTTCCCCCATGCAAATCACAATGAAACAGGTTGTTTACCTATTGTGTTAAAGCTATATAAAGGAAACTTCTGATAATTGGATATGACTGGAGAAAAGCATTTGTTTCATGAGAAATTGAGAGTTGTGTACAATTTCATAGATAATGAAGCTTGCTGTCTTTAATGAAGTTTTTTTTAATGCCTTATCCTATGAATTCCCTCTTCCCTCTCTCCCTCTCCCTATCCTTCTCCTTCTCCCCCTCCCTCTCTCTCTGACTTTGGCCCTTCAGGAGCTACCTGTGTTAATGAAACTGCAGTGTGTGTGTGTTGGCAGCCCTTTCTTAGCACTAAGTTGCACGGAAGCATTACTGTTTTTAATAGGTTCTTTGCCACTGTCAGGTGTGCTGATTTCTGTACGTTCAGAGTCCCTTGGCTGCTTACAGACCATCTCATAAGGTGCTTGGGTTAGGCTAGGGAGAGGAGTGAGGTAGTAAGTTGGTGGAACTTTTCCAGTTCCATGTTTATAATTCATTCCATTATTTTTCTAAATTCTTTTTCATTTTTAAAAGCTCTCTTCAAGGTAGTAGCCTTCTCTCATTCTAGGCTGCATTTGAGGAAGTCAGTGTATATGATGTATTTGTTACATACCTAACAATGCAATGGACCATCTTTAAACTTAACTCACTCTTCATAGTAGTGACTGCATTTAAAAGACTGTGACTACAGTTAGGGCGCTTAAAAGTTTAGAAATGTTTTCATATTTGTTGGATCTAATTTTTGTTGATTCAGTTAACTTTACCAATAGAAGAAAACAAAAACAAAACTTGAGGCCCAATTCTGGAAGGCCCGTATACCTATAGCAGATACTGGAAAAGCTGTCTCCAGACAGCTTCAAACCCAGGCTTGGTGTTAATTCCAGTCTCCCCTTGTAAAGACCTCCTTCACGTAGCCATTTTTAAGTGTGGCTTGCCACCAGAGGCAGAGGCAGTGGCAGTCTTTGCCACGTTCTAGATCCCAAACCTGCTCCTGGGCCTACACTCAGTGAAGTCACTGTCCCAGTGCTGAAGTTGAAGAAAGGGATGTATTCTCTCTGAGTTTCTGGAGCAGCTGGAAGGTGCCTGGGAAACCATCAGTAAAGCTCTACCATTGCTTCCTCAAAGCCGGGCCCTCTTCAGGAGACCCATTTTCTATACCCTGAGGCTCCCTGTGTCGGGGAGCCTCCTGCAGGCCAGAGCCTTGCCCCTGGCACTTCAGATGTGAAACAATCTCAGTGTAGCAGGAAGACCACAGACTTTGCTCCTGAGACTTCCTACATAGGAGTGTTGCTCAGGTCTGTTAAACAGCAGGCACTATCCCTTGGGATTCCTTATTAAGGACTTCTGCCAAGCCTTATCTTAGACTGTGGGTTTTGTGACACATTGTACCTATAATGGTACAGTGAGTAGACGTGCACTTAGTCCATCAGCCCTTTACACATGTGGTGCTTTCTCATGGGATCCCCTGCGCATCACATACTGCGCAGGTAAACTTCTCACTGTTCACGTAGGTCATCAGTAAACGGCATCACTTCCAGACAACTACTATGAATTGAGGTTTGGCCTCCTTCCCACCTTGTGATGGTTTCTATGGTGAAGGCAGAAGCTGTCATTCATGTATGGACAGCATTCCTATTAATCAGTGGACCTAAGAGCCCAGTAGGAAAGGATAACACATGATGCAAGCTGGAGATGCTGTAGTGTTACCATCAGCAAGTCTGGTGTCTTGTCACAACCCTTGG
Source organism: Glis glis (assembly GCA_004027185.1). Lineage (NCBI taxonomy): Eukaryota > Metazoa > Chordata > Mammalia > Rodentia > Gliridae > Glis > Glis glis. The sequence continues at coordinate 56,446 of PVJS01001707.1, forward strand.
GACAGGAATGAAGTGTCCCACAGGGCTGGCCAGTAGGCAGGGCGCCACCTACTCCTTTTGGTTGCAGGTCATCCAGTGCAGGCTGCCTTTTGACTTACAGATGATCTGTCCAGGGTCTGCAAACTGTGAGCTGGTTACTTGTTTGTGTAAATAAAGTTTAGTTGGAACATAGCAATGCCCATTTGTTTACTGACTGTCAGTAGGGCAGAATAGTTTCAGCAGAGACCATGCGGTCCACAAAAAATACATAATCTCTGGATCTTTAAGAAGTTTGCTGACCCCTGCTCAAGAAAATAATCCCTTTTTAGAGGTCTTCCCTGATTTTTCTTCTTTCTTCTGCCTCTTACCCTCTCTGTTCTCTTCTTTCCCTTCCTCCTCCTTTGTTCTTTCTTGTGCACTTCTGCAGCAAATGCGATGTGTTATAGCACATGGACTACTGTCTACTTAAACTTGAGCTGCCTTAGCATTCCATCTTCCTTTAAGTCACCATCACAGTACCACAGTGAGGCCACCGCGGCTGTGGAGCCAGACCCCATGAGCAGACGGATTCGGAGTTCTGACTTTATGTGTCCTGGACTTCCATTTCACTCACATAGTGTTTAATCATAGAACGGACTTAGGCTTCACTTCTTGTTTATTAAAATAAGCCAAGACTTTGTTCTGTTAAAATCAGTTGCTAGTACTTTAGTTGGACTATTAGTCCTCCAAACATCACATTTAGATATGGGAAAAGTCTTTTCACAGAGTGTTTGTCTGACAAACCCAAAGCATTGGAACGTATGTTATAACTTGAGTGTGACTGACAAGTTATGGAATATATCTTTAGAACAAATCCAGCCAGCTTCCAAGGTGTTAGTCTTGCCCTCCCCCAAAACTCAAGGATACATTTCTATGCTGTTTTCCAAAATGAAATCGAATGTCATGTCAGTAAAAAAATTTTTGATCGAGGCCAGCATGTAGTAACATAGTGAGACCCTGTTTCAAAATGAAAAGGGCCGAGGGCATAGCTGAGAGGTACAGAATCCCTGGGTTCAATCCCCAGTTCCACACACACAAAAAAATTCTCTTTGACATTGGCCCCCACGCAGTGATTGACTCAATTGTTTTGCAACAGATAATTATTTTGAATTATTTGTATGTGTGGTTCTAGGGGTGGAACCCAGCACCTCACACATGCTAGGCAAACACTCTACCACTGGGCTACGTTCCCCAGCCCAATTATTTTAAATTATTAGCTGTTTTATATCTTATTACAGCTTGATATCCACTGAAAAACTAGAGATTTCTTTAAGTATGAAACCACATCTCTGTATATCACATTGGCAAGGCATTCTTCATATCCAAATAGTAAGTACTCTTCCTATGCATGCTCCCAAATCCTTTTTTTTTTGTGGGGGTGGGGGGACTTAAAAATTATTGTATTTAAAACAAGCAGAATTAGGGACTCCTTTTGAGACTGCCTTCAACATAATTCAGCCCTTGAAGCATCAGAACAGAGGCCTGTCTTCTACAGGGGTGGATTGGGAGTCCGAAGGTCTGACCTCTTTCCTTTAGATGTTGTCATACTTACAGAAACCCAGAGAGCTCTGCTGCTGCTCCCAGCTCAGGGCTTTACGGTACTCTGCTGCCCTGCAGCCTTGGAGAGCCATCTTGGGCACTTTTTGGAGGGTGCCCTTGCTCATGTTTTGCCCTTGTAATTGAACCAAAGCTGATCAGTTCCTTCCATTACCTCCTCTGATCTTCCTTTTCCCAGAGCCTTGGTGGTTTGTGCTCAGTACTCAGGAGACATCCTTTGCTCCATCCTTTAGAGGAGCAGTGGTACAGGCAGCCTGGCCTGCAGAGCACAGACACCAAAGCTTTCCCACCTGATGGGATCGTCTCACTTAACATGGGACATTCAGTGTCCAGCTGTATGAAAGGCATAGACTGCCTGTTTTTAAAAAGCAGCCAAGTGTCCATGGTATTGTGATATGCTGGAGATGGATTTTACATTTTTCTTAAGATACATATGTGTGTATATATAGTAACAGACTATATGTGGCCCACAAAGCCTAAAATATTTACTACCTGACCCTTTACTGCACACATTTACTGATCCTTGCAGTAGTCATTCAAGATCAAATTGTGTAGACAGGCTCAATTGTTACGTTGTCGTTCATGTAGTCTATGTCTGTTCTCTGTACTCAGCTACCATTGCATATTATTCCTGTAGAATGCTTGTGCATAAGAAAGAAAATCCCCCTTTGCTCATTATTTGTTGATACCTTGTGGACATATGATCATATCTACTTGGGTCTGTAGTTAAAAGTACAAAGTTGTCTAAACTAAAAGTACAATCCTCTCCATTTCTGTGAATCACAGTGAACTTGACTCTGGTAGAGACAATGCACTACAACAGTGTTCCACACAAGCTATGTACTATGAACTTAGAGCCTAGAATAGTGCCTCTTCCAGAAAGCACAGGCCACTTAGTTCTTACCCCCAGAACCCTCCATTTCTCTTTTGTTTGTATGGTATTTGCAAGTTTATCACTCTCTAAGCTTTCATCATTATTTGTGAATATAAATGACTAGTCTTTGCCTGTTTGAACCTCAAATGCACACCACACATTCTCCTTGAAATGCCAGCATGTCAGTGGCACTTTGTAGGCACACCAGCAACTTCAGACGAGACAAGTTCAGGGCACTCTGGCCTGGCCGGTGAAGTCCAACCCCAGACAGGCCAGAATCACCTCCTTGTGTGGGGGCCATCTTGGTACTCTGGCCTTCCTCTTCCCTCTCCTGCTTGTGCCATCATCCCCCTTCTAGGCAGCGTCTTCTCTGGAATACTTTCTCCCCTCCCAAGTGCTTCACTGAACACATACATCACGTGAGAAGCATTTTTTTCTTTATAATTCTATTCTTCCAGTATGTAGATATTGGGTCCAAATACCATTCAATTGTCAACTTATTTCCCACCTGAATTGTTTACTGTGATCTACACCTCTTGTTATCTTGTAGCTAAAGTTGTAGTATTCCAGAGCTAGTTTCTGGGAAAGATACTATACAGACAAGATTTGCATAATTTTGTATATTTATACCAGCTGTAAGGATTATTTTTAGCCACTATAGCTTAAGGTTATTGATTTCACTAGTGGTTTCTGCATTCTGAATAGTTCTAGGAGACTGTTATTGACTGGTTTCAAGTATGTATAATACATATTTATACACACCACTGTGGAATTTATTTCACTGTGTAAATAGTGATATTTTTCTGTTCAAATGCTTCTATACAAAGTATTTATTTTAACAAAAAAATATTAACTGTCAAAAGGGCTTTCCAATAATTGTTTGTTCTTGCCATCTATCCTCCCCAGCTATTCTGGTCAGCTCTTGACCCCCAGATAACACGGTGAAGGCAGATTTGTGTAGCCTTGAAACCCTCACCGTGTCTGGTCAGATGCAACGTGAACTGGGAACCTGAGCACCTCTCCCCACTGTTACCCTTTCCCAGAACAAAGTGGGACTCCTGTGGCAGGTGTGGCCCTGCCAGGCATGGCATCGGGCTTGCCTCTAGCAGCCCATTTTTTACATACACCGTTGATATATTCAGCTCTTCACTTCCACAGCCCATGCAGGGAAATGAGCCTTAGTTGTATCCCCACAGAAATCCAAACCCACACCCGTGGGATAAGGGGAAACCACTGGTTGCCTGAAGACAGCGTTAAGGTGTATATGCTTCTGGTCTCACTCTCCCAGGTTTGTGGGAGGCACCTCTCCACACTCTCAGCCATGGGAGACATGAGAGTCACCCTCTGTACCCTGACAATATTCTCAGGCACCTTGGCTGTCCTTCTCCTCTTCCTCCTCCTGCCCATCCCCCTCCCCCTCCTCTTCCCTTCCCCTTCTCCTCCTCCCTCTCTCTGTCTCAGCAAGAATCTACAGGTGTGGGCCAGTCCCACCTGTGACTGATGGTTACAGAATGAGACCATCTGTTCTAAGATGTGTTCAGCTTTACTTCTCAGGAGTCCTGGTCTGTAATTCAGAGCATCCTAGATGTAATGGAACCAATGCTTTATGGTCATGTTCCTCTTCCCTGTGCCCCATTCCTGGGCACCCCTACCTGAGTTATTCTCATTCTGCCCAACTTTGGACTAGGTACACAGGGATTTTTGTCATCTATTTGAACCACAGTTTGTGTATTTCCTTATGGCCTCCCTTTGGCTTTTCTAAAAAATGAGGAGGACCCTTTTAACAGTGATGCTGGAGAATGTTTTTCTAAGATATTTGTAAGCAAGTCCGCTTTTAAGTGAAATGTGAATGGATAACTTAGGTGCCAGGGAATTTAGCACTGAACTAGACAGTCAAACTTTTTTTAATCTTTGCAGGAAGAAATAGATTTTGCTCTCATCTAAATGTTCACAAGAAGTAATGTTGTAAATAGTTTTCTAAAAATATTTATTACATGTGCTGTATACAGATTCATGTTCTGAGTGATACTGGTTTGCATTGTCATGTTGTAGAAGAATATATTTTGAGCAGTGAACTTCCTTTCATAACACAGTTCACACATGGAGAAAGAACAAAAACCAGCAGGTTGAGAGCTGTTTGGGGCATTTGACCTGTGAAGTAACATCATACCCAAGCTTTAACTGCCCCCTTTTCTCATCTGGTTATGTTACAGATTATATATATACAAACATACGACTAACTGGTCGGTGGTCAGTACCAGATCTGCAGAGCAGACTTCCAGGTGTTCTTTCTGATGTGTTGCCCTTAAGCAATAAGGCCCTAGGTGATGGCGTGTTCTGGGTCAGCGTCGGCCCTTGTCTCAGAGGATCGGGTGGGGGTAGAACAGCTCTTGCGAAGCCCTCTTGCCTTTGCCGGAGAGGTTGCTGTACTTGAATTTTTGCTTCTGTTTGTCTGCACGCTCCCTTATGTCACAAAATTCTAGCAATGGAATAGAAATCTGCCAGTACCAGACACATTAAAAGTGGGCATGTAAATCAAAAAGTTAGCAATTTTTCATGAGTTTGTAAAGTGTCTGGAATCTAGTTGAGGCAAACAAAGCTCATTTGACTATAGAGTAAAAGTAAGAACTTTTCACATGAGAAATGTTAAGTGGCCAATCAAATTTCCTTTGGCTGTATGTGACCCTCCTTTAGAAGCTAGCCCACTTCCTACCAGCCTCCTTGGCCTGGGCTTGAAACACCCACGGCCCTCGTGTCTGGGTTCAGCCCTAATTTAGGTCAGTGGCGAGAGGCAGTCAGTCCTCCATTTCTCTCAGCGTGTCCAGCTCAACAGGTTTCTAAAGCTGTTTAGTAGCCTCTCCTTGTGACCGTCCTAAACTTTGTGAAACAAATACCCCCCACCCAGATAACCATTAATAGAAGTAATGTAGTTTTTTAGGCTTTTGGAATATGTCTTCTCTTTTGTATTTATGATGGTGTTTGGAATTTTTCACTAGTGTTTTTTTAGATTGAAGTGGGTGCGTTAGGATAAATCTTTCCATTGCTGAACCTGAAACAAGCAGAGGAAAGGAATTGACCTATATTGTATTGTTGGGGAGGTAACTACTTGTGGTGGGGCAGGGGGAGGGATGTTGTAGATTATGTGGGGGTAAAATAGGATTCTGGCCTGAGGCTTCCCAAGTTTTTAATACTTTGTAATAAAAATCCCCTTCTTAGCCTCACTTAATCTCACTAGAAGCCTGCTGTTCACCCTCAGGGAACAAGTGGTTTTCAGAATTGAGCTCCTCCGAGGTCACTGGCCAGTGCCTGTGAGCATTGGTCATCTTCGTGAACTCATGGCATTATTTTTCCACATGCATTAAGATATTAAGAAATTCAACCCTAACCTGTACTAAAAGCACAGCCCAGGGTCCTGATTTAGGCAAGAGTCGATGCCTTTGAGGGGCCAGAGGGTCATGGGAGGCCCATGCAATTTCACTGACGCTCAGGTGCCGTGTTGGATTTTTCTTCTTTTTAGGCTGCGACCCTTCAGAACGTGTTTAGGGCAGGGGCTGCTGATCCAGCTGTGGATCCAGGGAACTCTGAAACGAATCTCTACCGTTCCTTTAAAAGTCTTTCTGGTTCCTCCCAGCGTTGTCATTGCCGAGGTCAATCTTGTAGTTGTTCAGGTGTTCTCCTTTTTGCTGTCTTGTGAGTCTTAGCCAGTGTTCCAGATGCCCAAGGACAGGGCCTCCGGAGCCTCGCCCTTTCCTGGTACCGAGTGTGCGCTCCTAGCCTGAGTGAAGGTGGTCTTTCCAAAAGCAGTGAAATGAGAAATTCTGCAAATGGTAACCTGGAAGATAAGTGTGCGTCTCTTGGGCCTGGATTTCCACTATGTTAGTGAGTGTAGGAAAATACTGTGTCTTTAATGGATGAAAATTCAATGTATGCTGTGAATTTGTTGGTTTGAAACATTGAAAAATTTTCATTAGACAATGTTTACATACCTCACCTGGAGAACCTTTGAGAGTGTATATATGGAAATTTAAAAATATATTAAGTTGCTTTAAAACAATATGTATAGCTATAAAAGTTGGAGTTATTTTAACTTTGAATATGTACGGAGTCTCTTAAATATTGAAATCTCGTAGACTTTTTGTGCTTCTGTGTTTTACTTTCCTGTTAGACCATGTAGGAAACTGTGTTCTTGTTGTTGGTAAAGGGGCCTACACTGAAATCCAGGCTTGGAAGGATTTCCTGTGTTGTTTCAGATTTCTTGTTTGGTTTTGAGGGATGGGGTATGGAGCTAGAGGGTATGTGGGAGGGGTTTCTCTAACATTGACATCGATTCCATGAGCTTTTTCAAGGCGCTTATTTTACTGCCGCGTATTAAACTTCTTTGCTATTAAAATGTGTCTGTGTAATAACTGGAGAGGGTACAGAACGCACTGAAGTGGGATATTCATCTTGTAGCCAACTTGGTAAGTGGCCAGAAGGAACCCAAAGGCACTACTCTATCTTAACTAGTTGGGGCTTAAAGAAAGATCATGTGCTAATTGAAATCATAAATCATCCTATAAATTATGCCTAACTTCAGGGAAGAGAAAACACGATGGATCCTTGGGATTCCCATGGCAGGGTTGGAAAGGTACCAGTGTTTCATGCTGAGGGTAAGGTACCATGGAGTTCAAGCTCCTGATCTCTGGCTTCCTGGCTCTCTGTGGCCCCTGGTGGACTATAGCAGAAAGTCCTTCTATTTGCTGACCTTCCATTGTGTTCTGTCAGCTCTGCTTGAGGTGGGTCTATTTGGGACCTAGCAGGCCAATGACAGTCACTTAACAAGTTCATCTAACAGTGGCCATCAACATGCAGAGCTACATCTGGTGTCAGGTCATTTTTTAAAAGATAAGTCAGAAATCTCAGTCTTTAGCTGGGCGTGGTGACGCACGCTTGTAATCCCAGCACTTGGGAGGCTGAGACCGGAGGATCCGGGTTCGCGGCCAGCCTCAGCTACTTAGGCCCTCCACAACTTAGTGAAACCCTGTTTCAAAATAAAGAATAAAAAATAGGGCTGGGGGTGTAGCTAGGAGGTAAAAATGCCCCTGGGTTCAATCCCCAGTACTGCAAAAAAAAAAAAAAAAAAAAAACAGACCTGACAAAATTAGCTTGTAGTAAGAATCAGCTGGTGCCCAGTAGATCAGAAAACGCTTGCTCTTCAGGTCACCAGTCTCTAGCTGTGTCAGTTGCCATTTGTCATGTTACAGAAGGGAAATCTGTCTCTGTACCTGGTACTTTATTACAAGTGGCAATAGAAAAAATGGGTCAGGGAGTCATTGCCCACTTGACTTATTTTGGTAATTTCTTGGTCACCCAGATACTTGAGCCTACAACCTCACTTGAGCCCATTTCCTTTCCTGTACCCTGTTCATTACATGTCCTCCAAAAATTTCTAATTGTTTTGAAGGCACTGAAGTTACCATACCTGTGCACTTTCAAGGTGGCCCTCGGGCTGTTAAGGTGTAGCTTCTGTGACCATTGTCATGGCCTGGATAGCCAGTGGGAAATCAGCCTCTGGTCTGGGCATCAGAGGAGGGCTAGCCCTTTAACATTGGGGACTTTACCCAGCCTGTGTGCCAGGGCCTGGCCTCACCCAGACACTTAGATCCTGCATCCTACAAAACTCCCAAGGGCCATTTTCTGGTCTGAAAATGTAACAGAACCCCTGGGGGAACATGTTTGCCTCCTTTCTCCATTGATCTCTAGAAACCACTGGCCTAGAAACAGGCAGTAACCTTCCAAGATAACCAAGGAGACACACTAATCTGTTGCCCTGGTTCTCCCATACCCTCAGAGCCAGGTCAAATGTTGGTGCAGCTCTGCAGACAAATATACAAAATGTCAGTGTGACAGCAAACACTTGGCAGATGAGAATGGTCAGCCTCCTGGACCATGTGTGTTGTGCCCCTCACGCCCACAGACCCCCAGGAGCTGTGACTGAACCCCCAGACCCTTCCTCCTTCAGATGGATGGACTGCCTTTGCTGCTTCAGGAACAGCAGAGTTCCAGGCAGGCCTCCTGCCTGTGAGGATTGAGGCACGTGAGGGGTCAATCCAGAAGCCCTCATGCTCTGGGAGAGTGGGTGCAGGCGGCCGCAGGCTCACCTCGGTGGAGAAAGAAACCAACCAGGCAGATCTAAGTGAATCAATGTCATGTTCATGTGGAAGACAATAGACAATATTGACATTCTAAAACAATACTTCAGGGAAAGGGCAGGTGCAGCTCCCTCAAGGGCTGTTCTAAACCAGTCACTAAGAGTCCATCCAAACAAGACTACAGAAACCCCACACAAAAGGTCACGACCACATAGCATCTGAAAATCAAAACAAGACACTGGATGTTGACTTTAACATAGAAAAATACTATAACAAAATGAAATACAAATATATATTAGAATCTGTAAGTATTCTGTATAAAGAGATACTTTCGCGGTTAGGCTAACAGCAGGCAAAGAGGAGACAAAGTCGGCTTTTTCCATTTCCTAACACCATCCCAGGTTTCCAGTCGTTGTTGCCAATGGTGCTGCCGAAACAACAGCCCCTTCAGGACTCTCCCTGCTGGGTGTCTTCTGTGCACATTTAATGGAAAGAGCCAATGGCAACCGCAGCACAAACTGAAGTCTTTGTCTTTACCAAAGGGGGGCAAGATGCAGAGCTGATTTCAGAGGGGTGGTTTTCCAGTTGCCTTCATCCAGGACCGAAGGAGCAGAGTGTGAACAGGCAATGGGAGGGATGAGCAGGGCTCCTACTGACTTGCAGTTGGCCAAGTTGAAGGCAAAGTCGCTCCTGGGCACGGGGCTGTCCTGGCCCCTTGCTGCCCTCATGTCTGTGGTGGATCCCATTCCTGACTCAGCTCAGGGCCATCATGGAGTGGCCGGTGGGGCAGCTTAGGTTCATACAGTGCTCTTTGGGAAGCAGTGTGCTGCCCTCTCACCTGCCATCCCCATGGCCCCTGGGAGGGGTGACGTGACCAGTCTGCAGGTGCCCCTTCCATTTTGTGCAGAGTGAAGAGGCCTCCTGCCAGTCGGTGCCCCTCAAGCCTGGGGCCTTCTCCAGGGGAATGGGGGAATGGTGGTAACCAGGGAGACTATGTTCTGCGGGGCTGGTGAGTCCAAAACACCTTCCTTCCAGGGGAGGGGCAAGCTAGCAGCTCACCAGGGTCCCACAGCAACCCAGAAATTCAAACTAAGAGAGGGATGTCATGCACCGCGGGGAGAAGCCCCAAAGGGCCAGGCTGCTGTCTACTTGGGGGTGTAAGGGATGGGCACTGTGGCCTTGTTCAGAGCCTCAAGAAAATAACAGCCCATGCCTCGTGAGGGGCAGATCCTGCCATGAGGACACTTCCCCAGTTAGACAGGGCAGGGCCCTCTTCCCACGCCAGGGGCCCACGAGTCATACTCGCTGGCCTGAGTGCAGGTGTGATGGAACGTGCCAGGCTCCCATGGCTGCAAGAGGCTCACAACCTCTACTAATCAGTGCCAAGAGCTCCCATGCTGCCCACTTGGGCAGGGACACAGGCAGGAGGCCACTTCAGCCTCCCCCCGCACACCCCTGGATGGAGGGAGAGGAAAGGGGCATGCTCATCCCCTTGTGCACCAAGGCTCCCCCAGGGCTACACCCTCTTGGGGAGACGTCTGGGAAGGAGAGCGTGACCTTTCCTCCCTTCACCAATCCACTATTAAATAGGCTCTAAAATCATCTTTCTGCTTCTCTCTACATGAAAGAGAAGCCTTTGTCAGACGATCACGCATCCAGCGGCTCTTGCAGCTGCAGCCCGCCTGTGTCTGTGGCTGCAGGTCCCCTGGGCTGCACTCTCCTGGGGCATCCTGCTCACTCCTGCAGTGCTCAGGGGTTAGTTCACATCTGCCCATGGTGCCAAACACCCACAGTACCCCACCCCAGGTTAGGCACATAAATACTTGTGGACATAATAAAATGGGTCTTCTAACTCCTCAGGCCTCCCTTCTGGGACCACAGTGGGAGAGCCTGCATGTTTCTCTTGTCAGCCCACCTCCCATTTCATAGCTGAGGACCCTGAGGCCCACGTGGGAAGAGGCCTGCCCAGAGCGAGGGAATCGGCAGAGGCTGGGGGTCTGGACCTCTGGCTGCCCTGCCCGCTCCGCATGCAGTGCCTGGCTCTGAGCCGGCCTCCACCCAGGAGACCCCTGCCTGCCAAGAAGCCCATACACCCTGTCCCTCTGCCGGTGGCGCACTGGCAGCTTGTGACTGGCTGGTGGCTGGGGAGGCCCAGGCCCAGTGCCCCTTCTGTGGCGAGTGTCCCCAGGCAGGTGATGTTTATTCAGCTGGTGCCAAGAACCCCCACCCCTCCTTGGTGGGGTCCGCCACCCCAAGCAGCCCCAATATCTGCTTCCTCCACAAGAGCCCCTCCTAGAAGCTACAGTGGTCATCCTACGCTTTATGTTGCAGAGTCCAGGTCCTAAGAACCGCCTCCGCCCCAGCCTCCTTCCCAAACAGTGGTGACAGTGGGGCCAGTCAGCCCCAAGGCAAGGGTCTGTCCCTTCCGGGGCAAGAGGAGGGCCTGCTCAGCGGATGCTGCCCTAGAGTCTGTTGTCCGCAGAGGATGCTGCAAGGGCTTCTGGGGCCCAGACCCTGCTCTGGGCCAGCCTGGGCCGAGGCCAAGGGGGAAGGCTGGTTTGGAAAGGAGTCAGTCCCCTTCTTCAGACCAGGTGGCAGGCACGGAGGGGTGCCACCATTCTGCCCTTCGTGGCCTGACCTCACGCACACATTCACTTAACAAATATTTATTAAGCGCCTATTTGTGCAAGGCACTTCCGGCGAGGGCCGCCGCAGCTCGGCCTCGCCCCTGGGCCCGGCCGCGGCGCAGTCCACTGGGAGCTGCTCGGGCCCCGCGCCACCCAGGGCCCCGGCGCCGTCCTGGTGATGGCCTGCACCCCCAGCCCAGCCGCTGGCCGCCGCCGCCCTCGCCGCCGGGTCCACGCCCGCTACGCGCAGGGCGCACAGCCGCACTTGGTGGGCTTCTCCACCTCCTCCGCGAAAGAGGTCCCGTCGCTGCACTCAAAGGCGAGCTTCCTCCGCTTCAGCCGCAGGCCCTGGCAGCAGCTCTGGCCCAGACACGCGCCCCGGCACTCCACCCACGACAGCGGGCGTGTGGTCTGGCAGATGGCATAGCCCCTCTGGACCCGGTGAAAGTCCCGCACAGGGTCCCCCCGGCACTCGGACTCTGGATGGGACAGACACCAAGAGAAAGCCTCAGGACACACCCGCGGGCCGGCTGCTGCCCCCAGGAAGAGGAGGAGGCCGGCAGCATCCTGGAAGGGTCTTCATGCTTTCACACCCCTGTCCCCAGCGTCCTTCCACCTGCCACCTCCCACGCATGCACCTGTGCACAGCTTCTTCCTCCTGCTGCGCGCGCGCGCGCACACACACACACACACACACACACACACACACACACAGTGTGTGGTTAGAGGGAAGGAGGAACTTTCTAGCTGCCAGGGTCCTCCGGGACAGATTGGCTGCCAGGGGAAAGTGGTTCCCTTTGTGGAGGTGTGCAAGAAGAGCTGAGGCCTGGAGGCGATGACATTACAGAAGGAACCTTTGCTGGAGAAGGGATGACCCACGGGCCCCTAAGGTGCCTGAATTCGGGATTTCTCCTGCTTCCCCTGCCCAGCCTCAGCAGTCAGGATTCCAGCCTCAGCATCTTGGTCAAGCCGGCTGGGGAGGTCCTTGGAAGGAGTCCCCAACCCTTAGACTTCCTGCTGCTCCCAGGTCCTGAGCTGATGGGCCAAGATGTGGAGGTCTGGCCAGAAGCTGGTACCTGGGTGGTCTCTTCTGTAAGGAGAGACTCAGCCAGAAAGGGTAAGGGAGCTGTGGGGAGGCTGAGCCCAGGGGGGGACAGGAGAGGTGGGACTCAATGCCCAGAGGGTGGGGGACACCAGAGGCCCAGGAGCAGCCTCAGGTGCAGGAGGAGTGCACAGGTTGCTGAGGTTGGGAGGAAGGAAACACCAGGTTGCTACAGCCAGTTGTAGGGAGGAACCCTGCAGAGGGCGCTCAGAAGGGGGGCCCCTGACCTTGCTCACACAGCTCGCCCGAAAAGCCAGGGTCACACACACAGTGCGCCCCCTTGGTGGCCGAGGCCTGGCAGTGGCCATGCAGGCACTGCAGGCCGCCACAGGGCTCAGCAGCCGCCCCAACCTGGTTGCACAGGGCCCCTGAGTACCCATCCTGGCACTGGCAGCTGTAGGAAAGGGCATCGAGGGGCACGCATTTCCCATGGACACACCTGGAGGGGACAGAGAAAAGGCACTGTGAGGACAGGCCAACCCAAGGCCCAGCCCCAAGGTGCCTGCCCCTCCCTGCCCTGACTTCATAGGACTCTGTTCTGTTCCCAAGATTTAAACAAAGAGAAAAATGTGACTCTGTGTTTGTCCGAATAGGCCTTTTCCTGTTAATAAACCTTGAAAACTAAGCCAGGTGTGGTGGTACACACCTGTAATCCCAAGTATCTGGGAGGCTGAGACAGGAGGATTGCAGGTTCAAGGACAGCCTCAGCAATTAGTGAGACTCTCATTAACCTAGCAAGACCCTGTTTCAAAATAAAACTAAAACAGGGCTGGGGTGTAGCTCCGAGGTAGAATGCCCCTGAGTTCAATTCCCAGTACCACAAAAATTAAAATTAATAAACATTGGAAACTAAATAATAATAATAATAATAATAATAATAATACCCTGTGTTGGCCTGGGGATTTAAAAATACAGTTTGGAGCTGGGCATGGTGGCACATGCCTGTAATCCCAGGACTTTTGAAGGTGAAACAGGATGATCGCAGGTTTGAGGTCAGACTCATCAATTTAGCAAGGCCCTCAGCAACTTAGTGAGATCCTGTTTCAAAAACAAAAATAGGGCTGGGGGTGTAGCTCAGAGGTAGAACACCCCTGGGTTCAGTTTCCAGTTACACAAAAATAAATAACACTATAGTTTGGGAGGAGGTCCTCACCACAGGTGGTAGAACTCACAGGGAAGGGGCAAGAGGGAGGGTGGGGGCTGTCAGCTCATCCCAGACTCACTTGTGTCCATGGCAGGGGCCGTCAGCTGGCTGGTCACAGTGCAGGCCACCCCAGCCGGCCTCACAGTGGCACACGGGCCCCGGGCTGGCACTGGGCTGGCAGATGCCATGCAGGCAGTAGAGCTTGCGGCAGGGTTCGCAGCCCGGCACCACGCCCGGCTTCATCTGTGTCTTGGTAAAGTCCTGCAGCTCGTTGTTGATATACAGGTTGCGGATACAGCCATGGAAGCTGGTGCCGTTGAGGATCTGCCACAGGCGGAAGGCAGCTGAGTTCACATCCACGGGCATCCCTGGGGTGGGTGGGAGCGAACCCAGCAGAGTCAGGCTTGGGCCACAGCTGGTGCCCACCTCTGAGATCCACTGGACAGTTCCACAGTGTCCCCTCTTGCCCTCAGCAACCCTGAGCAGTGGTCCTCTGCCACCCCGGCGGACTTCATTCCCAGAAGACATGGAAAAGCTGCCTCCTCTGAAACCAGAGCCAGGGTGTCAAGCCTGGCGTGGCCAGCTGGTGAGAGAGACTCTGGGATACCCTCACCAGGGCTCAGTCCTGCCCCAGGGACACCAGCTTTTACCCCCAGAGACCCCAACCGAAGCAAAGGACCTGGGCCTAGAACTCACATGCAGGGTACTTGGTCACTGGCTCTTTTGCTCATCACTTCCCAGCAACACTCTGAGCTCTGGGTTGCTGAACCCCATTTGACAGAGGCTCAGGGACTTGCCTGAAGTTGCTCAACTAGTAAAGACAGAGCTGACATCGGAACCAGGCAGCCGGCCCTCACATCAGCCCCGGCGTCAGCAGCCCTCCCCGCTGCATGCCCCAACCTAGAAATGCTTGTGGGTGGTAGACAGGGGTTGCCTGTCCCAAAGCTGAGGAGAAAGGTGCCCACAGAGAGGGAGGAGCTGGGAAAGCCCCAGGTCATCCTCCAGGCCATCCCCCATCCTTCTTGGTCAGTCGGGACTGGGTGAAGAACAGCCTGGGCTCCAGGCAGGGGAGGACAATCCACCAGTACCTTGACCATGCCCTACGACTCCCCACCCCTTGGTGTTTCCCCCACGGTGCAGTGCCCTGGATACCAGGTCTCCTGGCCAGCCTCTGGCTAGAGAGCAAAAGAGGCCCCACCTTGGGCCAATGTTACCATGGCTTAATGGAGAAGCCCGAGGAAGGGCAGCTGCAGCCTCCACTGGGCCAGGTCCTCACCTCCCACGTAGAGGGGGGCCTCGCTGTTGAGCGTGTAGTGTTTGCCGAAGTTGTCCATGGTCATGGGACTGCCACCATCGATGGAGAGATTCACCATCTGGTCAAAGGTGACCAACTCAACCGTGTGGAACTGCCCATCGTTGATCGTCTCGGCACTAGAAGGATAGGGGGTGCCCCGCCCCAGGGAGTGGGTTTCAGTTTAGATTATCCCTGGCTGGGCACTTCCTCCAAAAGGCCATAGCAGCTGCTTCCCAAGGGACCAAATCCCCCAGGGAGAGGACAGTGGGGTTGACAGCTAGATGCCTCCTATTCCCCTTCCTGAGGCCCCCAGGAAAAGCTTAGAAGTTGGGGCTCCCATTCAAGAGCCTCTTCTGAGGTGAGGGTGTGATGGGGAAGGAGGGGCCACCACCCAGGCCCCAGAGAGCCTCAGACGGAGCCAGGCTAGACCAAATGGTCCAGATGGCCTTTCTACTCAGGCAGCTCAAGATCCCAGTGGTCCCAACAACCAGCCTGCTCTGGCAGTCGCCAGCCCTGGGGGTGCTGGTGGGCACAAGGAAGCCTACCTGTAGATAGCAGAACTGGGGTAGCTGCCTGGGTCATAGCTGACACGCACATGGCCCTGGTACAGCTCAACGGCGATGTGATCGTTGTCCCCGTTGTACAGCAGAATCCCATTGTCCTCTGCTGTGGAGACCTGATGGACAAAGGCACTTTCTCTCCCACCCCGCCCTCGCAGCAGCAGCACAGGCGGGCGGGTGGAACAGAGAGGGGAAGAGCAAGGCTGTGTTCAGAACCTTCCTCCCCTGCCTGACCAGCCTCCCCAGGAGCCACTTCTCCCATGGGGCACTGACAGAGGCTGGAAGTCCCAGGCTCAGGCAGGGGGGCAGTTGGGCCAGCTGAGGCCTAGAAAAAATGTGCCAGAGGAATAGGCAAGAATCTCGGGCAGTCTGCCTGGGAGAGAGCAGTAGACTGGGACCACCTCCCAAGTGTGGGGAGACCCGTTGGTGGGCCTGGGGAGGTGGCTGCACAGGGTGGGAGCTATAGTTAGGGACAAGTATAGGAGGGCTCTCAGCCAGAGCTGTCCAAACCTGGAAGGAGCCACTCAGGAGGTAGTGTTTGTTGCTAGAGCCATATGAACAAGAGCTGGATTTTTGTTGGGAGGGAGCTCCCCTCAGCTGCAGTAGGGGGCATGATCTCTTCCTTCTGCCTTGTCCCTCTTCCCTGCTTTCTTCTGGCAAGGACCCTGAGCCCCAGTGTGTAGAGGTGGGCACATGGCCCAGGCTGGACCAATCATACTACCTCATCTCCTGAAACCCAGTGATAGGTCCAGGGATGGGCATGTGACTAAAGCCAGGCCAATCAGAGAGCTTCCCTGAGATTGTTGATTGTTGTCTAGAACTGGCAAGAAAGAGCCCCCTTTAAGTCTGGGCCTTCTGGGAATTTCAAAATAAACCAAGGCTGTGCCTGAGGCCATGGCTGGTTGGGGGTTTGGTGAGTTTTGTTTGGCTGAGCAGTTAGGCTGGTTGTTGGCTCACTGTGTGGACAATGTGAGTGCACAGGATTTTGGAGAGCAGAATGAGCATGTTTGAGATGCGAAGGTTCTGAGAAAAAGAAGGGGACACAAGAAACGGGAGAGGAAACATGGCATTTGTGATCAGGAATGGAACTGTGGGAAAAGAAAGAGGCTACTAGGGAGTTTAACTTTTCAAAGCAGGTGATATACAATACAATCCACTCTCCTCCAATAAATATTTAGCAAAATATCCATATTTTTCATTAGTGTTGTTGAAGTGAGCCTTGTTTTTTTTTTTTTTCTTCTTTCCCCCCCTTGATGACATTCTGAGATGGAACAGAAGATATGAAAAGGGCAACCTAGGAACCTTTGGTTAAAGGTTCCTAACCCCAGAGTTCACTCTGGCCCCATTGCAGCCACATGAAGCAAGCCCATGTGCAGTGCTGGAGGCTGACACTGGGAAGCAGTTGAGGTAAGATACAGTGGGAAAGGACTCTCGCAGGCTGGGTTTTCTGGATCCAGTCACCCCCAGGGACCACCTCCACCCAGCCCCAGCATGGCTCAGTAACCTTCCCGACTGTCTCAAACTGGCTTGAGCAGAGACCCTGACACCCAGCAGGAGCTTTGTCTAACACGGGTTTCTTCCAGTTCCCCTGGGCAGGGGTACACCCTGATGCTCTGACCTGAGGCCACAGTCCCCTGCTCCCTGAGGCCCAGGCCCCCTGGGCACGCACCTGCAGCGTGATGTTGGCCCGTGGCCAGTTCTGCAGGTCAGTGAACTGCAGGTAAGTGTCCCGATCCACAAAGTTGACGCTGAGCAACTTCTCACACTCGGGGCCGCCGAAGCCGGGGAGGCACTGGCACACAGGCCGGCTGCCCTGGTCCACACAGTGGGCCCCGTTCTGGCACTCAATCCCCTCACAGGGGCTTCTGGGGGCAGGTGGGCGGGGAGGGATTTCACAGAGCTGTCCACTGAGAGGAAAGGACATAGGTCAGAGAAGGCAGAGCCGAAGGAGGAAGGAGGCATCTCCTTTCCCATTGTCCTGGAGGGAAATTCTCTAAACAGCTTGGGAAAATGGACCCATAAAGTGACAGAAGATGCTCTTAATGAACACTTTTTTCTGAGAGAACTAAGAGCCAGAAGGATACTGAGAAACAAGTGTGGTTGGCCCCTGGTCCAGCAGCATTACCAACACCTATGTACTGGTCAGAAATGCAAAACCTACTGAGTCTCAGGGGACTCACCTGCACAGCAAAGCTTAAGAAGTATTCACCACTTGTGACAATAACTCTGTGAGGCAGGTTTTACTAAAGCTGTTTTATGAAGTGAAAACTGAGATTTAAGGCCAGCAAAAGAAAGATGACTCCAAATTATTAAAATCAGAAAAAAGAGGGGATATTGCTACCAACCTTATAGAGATAAAACTAGTTAAAAGGACATACTGTGGATAATGTGTGCCAACAAATTAGACAGCATAGATGAAATGGACAAATTCTTAGGAGCACACAAACTTCCAAAATTGACTCAAGAATGAATAGAATACCTGAATTGGCCCGTAACAAGTAAATAAATCGAATTAATAATCAGAAAACTTGTGAAGCCTGGATGGTTTCACTGGTTAATTCTACCAAACATTTAAAGAAAAGTTAATACTAATTCTTCAGACTCCTAAAATAGAAAATGAAGGAATGCTCATTCTATGAGACTAGCATTACCCTGATACTAAAACCAAAGACATCACAACAAAAATTACAGACTAATATCTCTTATAAACATGGGCACAAAGATCCTCAACAAAATATTAGCAAATCAAATCCAGCATAAAAAGTGTTACATACCACAACCATTTGGGATTTACCCCAGGAATCCAAGGTTGGTTTAACATGTAAAAATCAATTAATGCAGCCGGGTGTGGTGGCGCACGCTTGTAATCCCAGTACTTTGGGAGGCGGAGACTGGAGGATCCGGGTTCGCGGCCGGCCAGCCTCAGCTCTCTCTCTCTCTCTCTCTGCCTGTCTCTCTCTCTGTCTCTCTCTCTCTCCCTCTCTGTCTCTCTGTCTCTCTCTGTCTCTCTCTGTCTCTCTCTCTACTTAGTGAGGCCCTCCGTAACTTCGTGAGACCCGGTTTCAAAATAAAGTATAAAAAATAGGGCCGGGGGTATATCGCGGTGGTAGAACGCCCCTGCGTTCAATCCCCGGTACTGCAAAAACAACAACAACAACAAAAAAAAAAACACTGGACAAATTAGGAATAGAAGTAAACTCCATCAATCTAATAAATGGCACCCCCCCCAAAAAAAAACCATACAACCAACATCATACTTTATGGTGAAAGACTGAATGCTTTCCCCTTAAGATTAAGAACAGGACAAGGGTATTTACTCTCACAACATCCATACAATACCATGCTGGAGGCTCTATTCAGAGCAGTTAGGCAAGAAAATGAAACAAGTGCATCTAGATTGGGAAAGATGTCTCTTTTTGCAGATGACATGATCCTGTAAAGAAAATCCTAAGGAATTCACTAAAATGCTCTCAAAACTAAAGAATTCAGCAAGACTTCAGGATACAAAATCAGTGCACAAAAATCAAACAAAAAGTAAAATTAAGAAATCAACTCCAAAGCCGGGTGTGGTGGCGCACGCTTGTAATCCCAGTACTTTGGGAGGGGGAGACCGGAGGATCCGGGTTCGTGGCCAGCCTCAGCGTGCACGCGCGATCTCTCTCTCTCTCTCTCTCTCTCTCTCCCTGTCTCTCTCTCTCTCTCTCTACTTAGTGAAGCCCTCCACAACTTCGTGAGACCCGGTTTCAAAATAAAGTATAAAAAAATAGGGCCGGGGGTGTAGCTCGGAGGTAGAACGCCCCTGCATTCAATCCCCAGTACCAAAAAAAAAAAAAAAGAAATCAACTCCATTTACAATAGCATCAAACAGAATAAAATAATTGAGAATAAATAATTGAGAATAAATAAATGCAAACATACTCTGATAACTACAAAATAATTATTGAAAGAAAATCTAAATACATGGAAAGGCACCTCATGTCCATAGATCAAAAGAGTTATTTAAAAATATCAATACTCCTGAAATTGATTTACAGATTCAATACAATCCCTATCAAAATCCCAATTAATTGTTTTCAGAAACTGACAGGCTGATCCTAGGATTCATATGGAAATTCAAGGAACCCAAGATAGTCAAAACAATCTCAAGAAAGAATAACAAATTGGGAGAACTCACACTTTCCAATTTCAAAACTTATCACAAAACTACAGTAAATCCAGATAATGTGATCTTGACATAAGAATAACAATATAGATCATTAGAATATAACAAAGTCCAGAAATACCCTCACACTTATGCTCAAGACAATTAAATAGGAGAAAAAAATCTTTTCACCAAATAATGTTGGGATAACTGGATGACCACATACAAAAGAATGAAATTGGACACCTATCTCACACCATATAAAAAAAATTAACTAAAAATGGATCAATGACCTAAACCTAAGAGCTAAAACTACCAAACTCTTAGAAAATAACACAAGTATAGATCTTCATGACCTTGAATTAGGCAGAATGTTCTTACATATAACATCAAAGCACAAGCAACAAAAGAAAAATAAACTAGAAATCATCAAAATTTAAAGCATTTGTGCATCAAAGGACCTTATTAGGGAAAGAAAACTCACAGAATGGAAGAAAATATTTGCAAATCAGATATCTAATAAGGGACTTGCCTAGAATATATGGATGGCTTTTCATATATCAGCACTTCTCTTACACCCAATGATAAAAAGACAAACACCTCAATTTAAAAATGGGCAAAGGGCTTGAATGGACATTTTTCCAAAGAAGGTATAAAAATGGCCCAGAAGGGCATGCAAAAATGCTCAGCTTCAGACGCTGGGCGTGGTGGTGCACACTTGTAATCCCAGTACTTGGGAGGCGGAGACCGGAGGATCCGGGTTCGCGGCTAGCCTCAGCTACTTAGTGAGGCCCTCCGCAACTTCATGAGACCCAGTTTCAAAATAAAGGATAAAAAATAGGGCCGGGGGTATAGCTCGGAGGTAAAATGCCCCTGGGTTCAATCCCTAGTACCGCAAAAAAAAAAAAAATGCTCAGCTTCACCAACCACCAAGGAAGTGGAAACCAAAACCACAATACGATACTCTTCCACACTCACTAGGATGACTAGAAACAAAAAAAAATATGGGTAAGTTCTGGGGAAGGTGTGAAGGAATTAGAACCCTCACACACTGCTGGTAGAATACATAATAGCACAGCCCCTGGAAGACAGTTTGGCCATTCCTCAAACAGTCAAACATACAGATACCATATGATGCAGCAAATCCACTCATAGGTACACACCCAAGAGAACTGAGAATGCACGTCCACACAAAACCCTGTACACAAATATTCATTGCATCAATATCCATAGCAGTCAAAAAGTAGAAACAACCTAAATGCCTGTAAACTGAAGAATAGATGGAAAATGTGGCATATCCATGCAATGGAACATTATTCGGGAATGAAGTGCTGACACATGCCACTACATGAAGCAACCTTGAAAATGTGCTAAGCAAAAGAAGCTGGACGCAAAGGACAACAGATTATATGACTCCGTCATATGAAATGTCCAGAATATGTGTCCACTGATAGACACAGCTAGTAGTAGATTAGGAGTTGCTGGGATGAAGGGTGGGTTGGAAGTGACAGATGGCGGGGACTGGGTTTCTTTCTGGAGATATGAAAATGTTCTAAGTTGCCGGGCGTGGTGGCGCACGCTTGTAATCCCAGTACTTTGGGAGGCGGAGACTGGAGGATCCGGGTTCGCGGCCAGACTCAGCTCTCTCTCTCTCTCTCTCTCTCTCTCTCCCTCCCTCCCTCTCTACTTAGTGAGGCCCTCCGCAACTTCGTGAGACCCGGTTTCAAAATAAAGTATAAAAAAATAGGGCCGGGGGTGTAGCGCGGAGGTAGAACGCCCCTGCGTTCAATCCCCGGTACCGCAAAAAAAAAAAAATGTTCTAAGTTGATTGATTATTGTGATGGATGTACAGTTCTGGGAATATACTAAAACCCATTGGATTTTATACTTTGGGTGAACTATATGGTACATGAACTGTATCTTAATAAAGATGGTTTTTAAAATGACACAAGGGCCAGGGTGATGGCACACACCTGTAATCCCAGTACTTGGGAGGCTGAGACAGGAGGATTGCAGGTTTGAAGCCAGCCTCAGCAACTCAGTGAGACCTTTTGCAACTTAGTGAGACCCTGTTTGAAAATTAAAAAATCAAAAGGGCTGATATGTAGCTCAGAGGTAGAATGCCCCTGGGTTCAATCCCTAGTAACAAAAACTGAAAAGACACAAGGAGCTGGTGGTGTAGCTCAGTGGTAGAGGCATGTTTAGCAGGTTGGAAGTCCTGAGTTCAATCCCTAGCACCTTGAGGGTGGGAGGTGAGTGGCCAGAGGCAGCCTCTCTGACTCCCAGTGGAGCACACGTGAGATGACAGTCTACCTTCGTGGCAGGACATAGCTTCAGAGGTCCAGCTGGGCAGGTAAGTGGTGGAACACTGCCTAGTAACCTGCACCCACCTCCCACCCCTCCACCAGACAGGTTAGGGTCCCTCCTCTGCTGGGGTAGGGAGCCGTTACATGACTTCCCCAGGCTGCACAGCTGGGATTGGCAGAACCATGGTTAAAACTCCAGCATTCAATTCCCAGGCCCTGGCCCTTACCCTCTGCAGCATGCAGGGGCTCCAGCCAGCCCAGACGGCCAGCCGGAGGGGTGGCTCCAGGGCATCCAGGGGAGGCTCACCTGTAGCCCTCGGCACAGAGGCAGGCGTAGCTATTGACTTCGTCCACGCACTGGGCCCCGTTCTGGCAGCGGTGGTCCCTGCAGTCGTCCTGGTTCTCGCTGCAGTGGTCACCGGTGTAGCCTGGTGCACACTCACACCTGGAGGAGAGCCAGGGGCGGGGGACAGCCGCACAGTCAGCCCAGAGCTCAGGTGGCCAGAGCCCACACCACCTGTGCATGTGACAGAGAACCTCAAGGCTCAGAGGATCTGTGGGGACCCCAGGAGGTCAAACAACCCTGGATATAAGGGGGCCCCAGCCCATCCTCAGAAGAGAGCTTGCATGGACTTGGGGGACCAAGGCTGGAGGGCGGATACCCAGCAGCAGGAAGAGATGGGAATCTTGTCCTGAGGGCCCACCTCACCAAGAGCGCATCCAAGACAACCTTCAGCTCTTTCCCAGCCTGCCCCACAGCCTCCATCGCAAAGGCCCAGCCATCCCTCTTCCCCCAGCCCCTCCAACTCTGCGGAGCCCAGCCTGCCATCCTTTAGCAGGGTGTGTGCCTGGCCCTCGATGGGAGCCTTGACCGCAGAGTCTATGTCACTGTCTGCCCCCAAAACCATTTTGATCAACCGTTTGACTCTCAACGGGCATGCTCCTCTGCTCCTTTTCCAGCAGTGGCCTTGAAGAAACACTCCCTGTCCTGCAGGCCATCTGCTCCCCACACCAAGCCCACCCCAGCCAGGCACAGTCTGCCCTCACACCTGTTGGTTCTGGAACACCCTCTGCTCTCTCCCTGTCCGGACCAGCCAGGTCAATACCTCACCCCCTCCAGGAAGCCTCCGGGGACCACTCCAGCCCTCACTGTGCAGCCCCTTATCTGAACCCCTTCCCAACTCCAAACTCCAACCCCCACAGCTCAACCACACCGCCAGCAGATAGGCGCACTTGCCTGGATTTCTTACTCATTCCTGAGTCCAGTGTTTCTCAAGTTGTAAGAAATCTCTCCCAGCTCACTCTATAGGCACACACACAAAACCAGTTTTGTGCAGCAGTATTTATCCTCACCAAATAAAATGGCACTTTGCTCTCTGATATTTTCTGTTTTATTTTTTGTTTGTTTTGTTTTTGGTACTGGGGGGATTGAACCCAGGGGCATTCTACCTCTGAGCTACACTCCAAGTCTTTGTTGCAGAGGGCCTCGTTAAGTTGCTGAGGCTGGCCTCAAACCTGTGATCCTCCTGTCTCAGCCTCCCAAGTAGTGGGATTACAGGTGAGAGCCACCGTGCCTGGCCTTAATGTTAATTTTGACCCACCCAATCGATCACCATTCACTGATGGATCTTGAGTTGCTGTCTGAAAAAATGTTGCCATAGCTGAACCACCACCCACTCCACTCATTCATTCATTCATTCATTCATGGACTATATATTGAATACTTGCTGCTTTCTAGGCACAATGCTGAGTGTCTGTCAGTTCCATCTGCCACCAGGACAAGAAAGGAGAGCACACACACTACACGGCCCTGTGCGGCAGCCCGGGCCCGGGCCCAGCATGGTGCTCATTCCCCATAGCATGAGGGATGATGCCAGCAATTCCTTGCTTCAGAGGTCCAGCACCTCTGAGGAGGGCACGTGCCACCCACTGTGCCACTGTCCCCGCCCCGCCCTGCCACCCCAGGGGTGCGGCATCTGTCCATCATTTGGATGGAGGCTCAGATGCAGCCCACTGATAACCCCCTATCCATGGACGTCAGACAGCTCTGGCTAGGTGGCAGGCTCCCTGGGAGACTCCACCCCGGCCTTGGCCCAAGTCCTGGACTTGGGTCCCCCAGCCACAGACTGCTTGCTGCCCTGATGGGTGGCATGTGGGGTCCCAGAAATGAGACTGCTGATGGGAGGGACACTTTTGAAACTATGACCTTTATTCAGCAGTCTTTGTATGACAAGCCCTTCCACGTATTCCAGTAACAGTGATGAGAACATAGGCCAGTGCTCCTCACCCAAAGCTCGGGGGCCAGACTGGCTTTGGATTTCAGAACTTGTTGGCTGTGGAAAGTCATACATTGCATCTATTTCTTTCTTTCTTTTTTTTTTTTTTTTGCAGTACTGGGGATTGAACCCAGGGGCATTCTACCTCCGAGCTACACCCCCAGCCCTATTTTTAATTCTTTATTTTGAAACAGGGTCTCACTAAGTTGCGGAGGGCCTCACTAAGTTGCTGAGGCTGGTCGCGAACCTGCAATCCTCCTGTCTCAGCCTCCCAAGTACTGGGATTACAAGCATGCACCACCATGCCCAGCTTCATACGTTGCATCTAAATGTGCATTATGTAACTTGCTGGGGTGATTAGAGGTAACCCCATAAGCGGACAAGTTCACTTTTCTGCAGCAAAATTTACACGTATTCACCCTCCGTGGGATGAGTGACAGCGTGAGGGACCTCCTGTTGGTGCAGCTCAGCCCTTCTTAGCAAATACGTTCAGGTCAGAACACATTTTTCCATCAGAGGGACTTTCTGGTTTTTAGGGCTTGTAATTGGGGATAAGAAGCTGTGAGTCTGAAATGAGCAGCTAGAGATGGAGCACTTGGATGCCAGGCCCGGCCGAGTGCTTTCCATGCACTTTCTCACCTAATCTTTGCTACCACCCCAGGAGGAAGCTACTGGTGTGCACAGTTCACAAGGAGAAAGCAGGCTTGGGGCAGCCAAGTGCTCCAGGCTCTCTGACCACAGAGCGGTGCCTCTGGCCTCCCCCTGCACTGACTCTCAGGAGCCCTTCGAGCTGAGACCAACACCCACTGACAGGTGAGGGACGAGAGGGGAGGGGGCAGAGCCCAGGTGGAGCCCCGTCCTGGCAGTGGGCGGCACTGACCTGGGCCCATCCGGGGTGCCCACACACCGGGCCCCGTGCTGACATGGGTTCAGATCCGGGGAGCAGAAGTCCACCAGCTGTTCACAGGCCCTTCCTGGGGAAGAAGGAACAGAGGCAGGAGAGAAGCCTGGCCCAGCACAGCCTCCTGCAGACACCAGGGAGGCCCAGCCCCTCCACCCACAGCCCAGGGCTCAGGGCGTGCGCTCCTGCCCCACCTTGCTTACCTGTGTACTGCAGGGGGCACCGGCAGGTGTAGTTGCCCACGCCGTCCTCGCAGACACCCCCATTGGCGCAGGCATGCTCCACACAGTCATCTGTGTTCACCCCACAGGCCGGTCCTTCAAAGCCAGCCGGGCAGGAGCACCTGTGGGGAAAGGGGAGGACGGAGATGCAGCCCTAAGGGGCACAGGTAGAAACCTGTGGCTGCCGGTCAGGATTGCTCCACCAAGTTAGAGTTTCTACTCTCAACGGGAGCTGTGAGGGTGAGAGGTAAACAGACAGACCCTGCCCTCATGGGACCGGCCACAGTGTAGCAGGGGAGACAAAGAGGAGAAGGGTGACCCTGAGTGGAGGCGTATCGGGATGTTGGGAGCACTGAAGCCAGTGAATGGGCAGAAAAGGCAGAGGACACCTACTCCTCCCTGGTGGGCAGCAGTCAGGGTGAACTTCTTGGAGGAGGGGACAGATTAACCTAACCAAGGAGATCAGGAAGGGCAGGGAAGGAGGTGGGGCAGAGGGATGTGCAAAAGTCTAACGCCCCATGGACAGTCCTCTGGGAAGGGACTCTTCATCCACGCAGTTCAGGAGCACTATGTGGAGAGCAGACTTTAGGGATCAGGTGCAAGTGGGGCTGGGGTGAGCAGGCTTGTGGGGGTCCTAGAGATCAATGATCTTCAAATCCAGGCATGCCTTCTCTGGGCTGCCCGAGGTTTTCCAAGGGGTGCGAGGGTCAGAGAGAGAGAGAGAGAGAGAGAGAGAGAGAGAGAGAGAGAGAGGGGTATGAGAAATTCAGGTCCAGCTCTTCAAATATCTGCACAAGCTCCTCCCTAAACTGACCCGTCCAGGACTCTCACAATTTCCCAGCCTAGTCACAAGGTGGAAAGCGCACCAAGTAAAGGGACAGCTAGGGACATGGCTGTGTAGAAAGCCACTGAACTCATGCTTTCGTAAGTCAGGAGGTGTCCGGTTCTGCGCATGAAGAATGACAGAAGACCTCAGGGAGCTGTCAGCGGAGACAGCATTAAAAATACTCTCGACGGCAGCTCGCTCTGGAGCTTCTGGTACGTAGACTGGGAAGGGTTTCAAAGGCTCGCGCGACACAGCTATAATAAAACTCCTCCTAATCCTGTTGGTGTATTTATGTGAACAAACTTTCCCAGCATTTATGTCTATAAAAACAAAACAAACAACCAGGAATAGTGTCTGCTGAGCCCTCTCCTGCTCCGTATCGCTCACCCATGGACACAGGAGCCAACTGATGGGAGAAAAGTAAGCCAGGAAAGTACCCGCCACCCAGGAAGGGATTCGATCCAGTGACATTTTCTATCCATTAAACTAATAATACAGCTATGGTTTTTTGTTTTGTTTTGTTTTTTGTTTTTTGCAGTACTGGGGATTGAACCCAGGGGCATTCTACCTCTGAGCTACACTCCCAGCTCTATTTTTATTCTTTATTTTGAAACAGGGTCTCACTAAGTTGCAGAGGGCCTCACCAATTGAGGCTAGCCATGAACCTGTGATCCTCCTGTCTCAGCCTCCCAAGTACTGGAATCACAAGTGTGCGCCACCACGCCCGGTTGTACGGCTATGTTTTGCACAGTGGTATGTTATTGGTAACTGTAATGACAATTCAGTGCAAAAGAAACTTCTAATCAGAGACTTAGGGTGACAAATAAAATTTTTAAAAAAGACTTTAAATGTTAACTCTTGTACCCCACCTTGGTGGCAGAGAAGCCACTGGGTGTTCCCGAAAAGACTCTGGGTCATAAAAACCTATGACACTAGAAGGATGTGAGGGCCAGGAGTAGCAATGGAGAAGCCAGCTTGAGGAGAAAAGGGAAGAAAAAAGCGTTCCGCCGCTGCGGATGGGCTTCTTGGGGCATTTAAAATGGCGTGAAATTGCTTTGCTCTTTCGGTGCCACTAGAGGATGAGGACAGAGTGACAAAGTGACTATTTTTATCTTTAAATAGTAATAATATTTACAGTATCTAAGATATCTCTCCTTTGCAAAGAAAAATTAAACTCATAATGAAAAACTTCAGCGGTCAGTCTAAGGAGGGGGTGGTATAGAGGTGCATGTGATTCTAAGAGGTCCGAAGGCCACCACGGCTGCACGGCAGGTTTGGAGTTTAATTTTAATAATGGGTGTTTTAAGAAGGGGCAACAGCATCTCTTTGCACTGCAAAACACCTGCTCTGGCCAGACCTAGAGGCTGGGTTTGGGGTAGGGATGGGCCCCTGAGCCTGGGGCTGAGGGGTAACTCCAGGAGGCACCCCCTTCTCCCTGGAGGGCCTGCCACTGGCCCCCGCTGCAGGGTTGCTGGGGGTGAGGGACACCCACCCTTGCCCTCTGTGCCCCTGGCAGGGGAATGTCAGCACCCCCCACTCCCTGCAGAGGAGTCTGAGGACCCTAGCCCTTTAAGGACATGTTTCCAAGGCAACACCAGGAAAGGCCACTTAGCATTTTCTGTTTTATGTCAGGTGATTTGGGTTTGCAGAGCCAGGTTTGGCCGCTTCTGCCAGTAGATCCAACATCATTTTCTGAAGAGCCAATTTGTTCCGAGGGCAATTTATTTGCAAGCAACTAAACACTATACATTCCTCAGAAAAGCTTTGGGGAGGGGGCTGGGGGCCCTGGGGGAAAGCAGGTGTGTGGGAGGGGTTTGGATGGTGACACTGGCACTGGGGGAACTTAAGAGATGAGATCTGAGGTCGGCCCTGCACTGCGCAGCGGCCGATGGGCGCTGGTGGTAGAGCAAGAGGGCTGTCCCTCCCTACAGCGGTCAGTGGGTGTCACGAGATGACCGCAGGGAGACCCAGGGGTTAGTGTGTGCCAGCAGAGACAGCCAGCGCTCAGCAGCTCTGCACCCTGTCCCAGGAGCTTTCCTTCCTTCCTTCCTTCCTTCCTTCCTTCCTTCCTTCCTTTCTTCCTTCCCTCCTTCCTTCCTTCCCCCATTCATTTACTTGTGAGATGGGAAGGACCCAGAGGGAGTGAGCAGGACTTGGCTTTACCTCCAGGGCAGACTCTGCTGTATGGGGAAGGGAGGGGAAGGTGGCAGCTGGACAGGAGGGGCTGGCTAGGGCTGCATTCAGACAACCGGCACAGCCAGCAGGCTGTTCAGCTTAGAGGGGAGGTTTTACGGGGTCAGTGTAGATTTATAGACATCTCAAGTGCCCCCAATCTGCCCCCGACACTGCCAGTGGACGTGGACTCCAAGTGTCCTGGAAAAATCCACCTGGCACCTCGCACCTCGCTAGGGCAGGAAGTGAGCCTGCGCCAGGAGGCTGCAGAGCAGGCCCGAGCCCCGGCCCACCCTGCAAGACTGTGCTGCGGGACTCTGGCTGTCCCCTAGGCTCTCTGTGCTTTCGCCCAGTCGGGGTGGACCTGGAGAGCCTCTGGCTGTGACTCTCGGCATATGTCTGCTCCCCCTGATCCTTCCCTCCATCTGGGAAGCTCCTTCCTCTGGGGAAAGAGGACATGGTGGGTGCCGTGCCCACCAGCACCCCCGGGCGTCTGCCCCCCAGGTCACTCACGTGAAGCCGGCATCCTCGCCCTCCTGGGTGTGGCAGGTCCCTCCGTTTTCACAAGGGCCGCTGGAACAGCTGTCCAGGGACACCTCACAGTCTCGGCCCTGGGGGAAAAGTCAGTGATGGGACCCCGGGGGTTGGTGTGTGCCAGCGGACAGCCCTCCCTGTCTCAGGAGTTACTTACCATTCCTTCCTCCATCCATTCATCCATCCATCCATTCATCCACCCACACCTGCTCTGGGCACTGGGCACCGCCTGGAGGACACAGCAGACCCAGCCTTGCCCGGCCCTGCCCTACAGCGCATGCGAGGGCCCCTGGCTCCAGCTTCAGCCTCCACTCACCTTGTAGCCGCTGGGGCAGGCGCACCTGTACACCTCCAGGGGGTCGTTGTGGCAGGTGCCTTGGTTCCGGCATGGGCTAGACAAGCAGGGATCACACTTGGCCTGCACAGCCAGAGTGGGGGGACCTATGGTGACAGGGAGAACATTAGTGCAGAGGGGGGGGGAGCAGTAGCACAGGGCTGGACCCAGAGTCTCGGACGCCCAGAAGCCTATCCCGAAGAGGCGGCGGGCGCCCTCACCCGCACCGTATTTCCTCAGGGTCATGATCAACCCCCCTCCCACACCTTGCATGGTTCACTTTTCCAGCTTCCGGACCCTCCCCTGTAAATGGGTTCAGTAACAGCCCCTGCCTGCCTCGCAGAGCTGGAAGGACTGCCTGAGTGAAGCCGCAGAGTGCCTAGTGGGTGAGCCCTGCACACACATGACAGGGTCACATCGTCAGTGCGAGAGCTCATGGTCGTTGTTCCTGAAGTTGACTGACATTCCCTTTGCCCCCTCACACCATCTGAGGCCATTACCCCCTCCTGCCACCTCCCCCCCAGGATAACAGAAGACAGTCACCTCAGTAGAGAGGAAGCGTCTGAGCCCCTCCTTGTGGGGAGCCACATCAGGGCAACCGAGGCTGCTCCTCTCCAAGCCTAAAGCAGGGACAACCCTTTCTTGCCACCTCCCCAACTACGGCAGGCTCCTGTCCAGCTTCTCCAGGACTCGATGGCTATAGAAGTGGATGGAGAAGCCAGCGGCCATGCTACCTGGGCACATTAGGACTTCACAAGAATAAATAGGAAAACCCGGCCAGTTAACTTGGGCCTGCCCACAGGCTCCTTCGGGAAGTGTGGAGCGTCGGTTCTGCTGCAGAGGCACAAGTATGAATGGACATAAAATCCCTTCCATTAATGACAGGAGGATGCCGGAAGGACTCCCAGCACAGGCGGGGCTCTGTGTCCTGACCCGGTGCTGTCTACCTGGGCAGCTCAGTTAGGGTTTATCCAGCTCTTCACTCAGGATCTGTGTACTTTTCTATATGTGTGTTATATGTCAATAAAAAGTAAAACAAGAAAAAACACCAGAGCAACTCCACCTGTTCAATAAATACTGAGCACACGTAGTGTGAGCTGGCTCACTCCCAGCAGCCAGACCACAGACCCGGCTCCTCTGGACTGTGGCCGCGCAGCATCCTGCGCCCAGGGTGGCCCAGGGCCTCCTCATTAACCTCCAGTTGTCAGATTCACTTCCGATGGTGGCCTCTGAGCTTGCAGAGGGCAAGGGCCGTGCCCCAAGGCCCCTGGGGCCCTCCCCCAGCAGCTCCCTGCACACAAAGCTGGGCTGGGGCAGCCGCTTAGCCACCTGTCTATGTTAGGCAGGGCCTGTGGGGCTCGGCCATCAGCCAGTCAGTCAATCAGTCCCTGAACAAGTATTTACAGATGCCCGAAATGAGCTGCCTCGGAGACACGTCAGAGCGAGCCGCCAGTCACGCCCAGGCTCTGCTTGCAGCGAATGTCGAGAGCAGCAGCTGCCCACAGGCTCCAGCCCACCAGGCCCGAGAAGGATTTAAGCTAATTGCTGAGTGCAATGTCTACCAAAGAGAGGCTGGGGTGCCTGTGCTGCTCAGAGGCTGGCGCTTCCAGAAACACTGCTGCTATTTTTATTTTCCTTACATAACCATGGGACGGGATC
Organism: Glis glis; assembly: GCA_004027185.1. Lineage (NCBI taxonomy): Eukaryota > Metazoa > Chordata > Mammalia > Rodentia > Gliridae > Glis > Glis glis. The sequence goes on from PVJS01001707.1 coordinate 87,123, forward strand.
AAAGCTCTGGTAGCCTGAGATTTTTCTGCCTGGCTTTTTTTTGTTCATGATTTGTTGGGACTGGAAGGTAGCCATCCTAACAAGCAACAGGTGCTTCATTTCTGTTACCTGACCCTCTACGCAGCGGTCACCATAGGGACACAGGAGTATCTGGAAGGTCCTGCAGGGCTGGGTGAGTCCTGTGGTCCCTGGCAGCAGGGTGGGATTGTAACCAGCACCCATGACCCCTTCCCTCGTGCTTCTGGGCTCACCTTGGCATTCGAACTTTTTGGCAGGCGTGGTGAGCAACAGCTTGCCCTCCATATCCGGGGGTCCAGCACAGCGGGCAATGCCCGGTTCCTTGTAGCCAGTCTTCACCCAGCTGGACAGCCAGCGGAGATGGCAGTCACAGTACAGGGGGTTGGCACCGATGGCCCTGGGCAGACAGCAGAGAGCGGTCATTACAGCTTCACTGTGCACCTAGGGTCCCAGGCGCCATGCCAGGGCTGGCAAAAATCCTACCAGCCCCTAAGTCATCAGCATTGAGCGTGTAGTGGTTCCCTTTGAAGTTCTTCATCTGCATCATCATCCTTAGTCCACATTGCACCTTACTATCCCTATTTCACATTTGCAGAAATCGAGTCTCGAAGGTAGAAGAACTTGCCTAAGATCACACAGAGAAAGGGGGTGCTGGGATTTGACCCCACACTGCTGGGGCCAGAGCCGATGAGTGCGTCGCCTCCCACCCGTGGTCACTGGGGAGAAAGTCACCAACAGCTACTGCTGCAAAGAGACAGCTGCTTTTCCTGCACTTGAACATTTCTCGTTAGCCCCACATGCAAGTTTTCTTTTCTGCATCTTCAAGATGTGGGAACTGAGCCTTGCATGGAATAAGTAATTTCCCTGGGGTCGCACGACAAGTGCAGGGAAGCCCCTGGATCCAGACCAGGAGCGGTCTGCCTCGGAAACCCATACTCTTTTATTTTTCTTTTCATTTTTAATTAAGCAAAGAACATGCGAATGCGTTCTCATTGTAAGCGCCTTTGAAGCCCAGCAGACAAAGCAAAAGTCTCCACCCAGCACAACACTGTGAATGTATTTAGTGCCAATCAGTTGTATACTTTAAAAAGATTCATTTGATCCAGGTGTGGTGGCGCATGCTTGTAATCCTGTATTACTTGGGAGGCTGAGACAGGAGGATGGCAGGTTAGAGGTCAGCATGTGGTAATTTAGCAAGACCCTGTTTCAAAATAAAAAAAAATAAAAGCTGGGCATGGTGAGGCATACCTGTAATCCCAGTACCTGGGAACCTGAGACAGGAGGATCACAGGTTTGAGGCAAACTTCAGCAAGCTAGTGAAACCCTCAACAACTTAGGGAGACTCTGCTTCAAAATAAAATAAAATAAAAGGAGCCAGGCGTGGTGGCGCACGCTTGTAATCCCAGTACTTGGGGAGGCGGAGACCGGAGGATCCGGGTTCGTGGCCAGCCTCAGCTCTCTCTCTCTCTCTCTCTCTCTCTCTCTCTCTCTCCCTAGTGAGGCCTTCCGCAACTTTGTGAGACCCGGTTTCAAAATAAAAGTATAAAAAAATAGGGCCGGGGGTGTGGCGCGGAGGTAGAACGCCCCTGGGTTCAATCCCCGGTACCGCAAAAAATAAATAAATAAATAAATAAATAAATAAAATAAAATAAAGGGCCGGGCATGGTGGTGCACGCTTGTAATCCCAGTACTTTGGGAGGCAGAGACCAGAGGATCCAGGTTTGTGGCCAGCCTCAGCTCTCTCTCTCTCTCTACCTAGTGAGACCCTCTGCAACTTCGTGAGACCCGGTTTCAAAATAAAGTATAAAAAAATAGGGTCGTGGGTGTAGCGCGGAGGTAGAACGCCCCTGGGTTCAATCCCTGGTACCGCAATAAATAAATAAATAAATAAATAAATAAATAAATAAAATAAAAGGGCTAGGGGGTGTAGCTCAGAGGTAGAATATTCCTGTGTTCAATCCTCAGTACCAAAATAAATAATAAAAAAGTTTGGGCTTGTAACTCAGTGGTAGGGCACCCCTGGGTTTAGTCCCCGGTACCACACACCAAAAAAAAGTTCATTTGATATTATATAACGTTCACTTCAAATTTTTTAAAAGCACATTACTGTGTTAGTGATGGGGGTGCAAAATTGTACGCTTCCTGGAGGGTAATTCTGTGATATTTATTAAATTGCCAGTGCAGTTGCCTGTGGAGCTGCAATTCCATTTCTGGGGGTTTCTTTCCCAATATACCTGCACCCGCAGGTAAAGACATCTGTGTGACGCACTGTCTGTAACTGGCAGACCAGTGCTGTGGTTTGAATGCCCCTTCCCAAACTCCTGTTGACGTTTCATTGCAATGTTGACAGGTGGCCCTTTGGGAGGCGATGGGGTCAGGAGGGCGCAGTTCTCTCCCCAGGTGGGTTAGCTATGGCTGGAGTGATGAAGAGGACGACTTGGACCTTCCTTCCTCTCTGTGGCTTGCGAGTGCTCACCTGTGCCTCCACCCAGTCACGATGCACGTTCCTGGACTCCCCACCCCGCAGAACTGTGAGCCGGAGCAACTTGTGTTGTTTATAGTTTACCCACTCGGCGGTATTCTTTTATAGCAGCAGAAAATGGACCGACAGCTGGAATCCACCACTGTTCATCAATGAATGAGTGGTTAAATAAACTACGTTACATGCACATTACACAAAAAAAAAACGCCCATCACTGCCATTGCTGCCCTCCACAGAGGGACACAGGGTCGCCAGGCTGTGGCCTCCAGGTGTGGCCTCCAGGCCCCTCCCCACTGACGCATGCGGTTCCTCCTCAGGGGTCACACCCACCACCCATCGTTTCCTGCAGCCTGCTTCTTGTCACTGAACAGCACACTTTGGATGGACGTGTGGAGCCACCTCATTTTGTCAAACTCCTTCATGATATCCCAAAGAATAGCTACCCCGTGCTTTAATGAGCAATTTCCTGGTCGCTGGACATGGTGGTGGTTCAAACACCATTAACGCTCCCACCTATGCCTCTTTGTGAGGTGTGAGCATTTCTCTAGGACAGATGCCTGGAAGTAGAGTTCAGATGGCTGAGGAAGTGTACATCAAACGTTAATAGCTACCCCTCAAGGCTGCGTCCACCTACCCTGGCCAGCAGCCCAAGGCTGTGTCAGCACCCTCACACCTGCACCGACACTGCATACTACCCACTTCCCAACATTTTTGGGGGGGCATTGGTGATTGAACCCGGGGCATTCTACCTCCGAGCTACACCCCCAGTTCTATTTTATTTTTTATTTTGAAATAGGGTCTCGCTAGGTGGTGCATGCTTGTAATCCCAGTACTTGGGAGGCTGAGACAGGAGGATGGCAGGTTCGAGGACAGCCTCAGCAAGTAGTGAGACTCTCAGCAACCTAGCAAGACACTGTTTTAAAATAAAAATAAAATAGGGCTGGGGGTGGAGCTCAGAGGTAGAATGCCCCTGGGTTCAATCCCCAGTACCAAAAAAAAAAAAAAAAGAATCTCACTACGTTGCTGAAGCTGGTCTCAAACCTGCGATCCTGTTTCAGCCTCCCAAGTACTAGGATTATAGGCGTGTGCCACCATACCTGGCCTACTTTTCAACATTTTTGCCAACCCAGTGGGCACGCTCAGAATGTTTCCCTTAAGCCGCAGTGAGAGACATAGAGATGAACAAGACATGAATTTGGGGGAGAGAAGGAGTCACGGTTCTGAGACAGCAAATAGAAAACTCAGTGCCTTGTACCTGAAGTTCATTAGTATCAACGTTACTGTGAAAATACATGGATGTATAATGTTCATGAGACTGGCACGTTCATTAAGGCACCAATGGATGCACTGCCGTTCTCTACCTGTGCCTGGGCAGTACCGAGGAAGTGGACCGCCACGAGATGTGCACAGTCTGATACAAGTGGCCGTGGCTCTGAACAGGAATTCCCCAAAATAGCATGGCTGAGGATGTGCGATCTTATAAAACAGGCTGAGCAAGACTTGGACTCCGGCCTCGCCACAGCTGCTCCCTGCCCTTGACCTTGAGCAGCTCGGAAACATCTCTGGGGCTCACTTTATGATCCAATAAACAGCTTGTGATCTAGAGGGGGAAGGACGAGCGCACATAACCTAAGATGGGCACCGAGGGAATCGCGCAGCTTGAAGGGGAAGGCAGGCTCATCCTCACCATGGATTTAATTCTTTCTTTCCTTATGTGCTGACAGCATCCATCCTGGCTAATGGGGCGAGTGAAGCTGTCCTCTTTACACTGAGCAGTACCAGAGCCTCTCAGACGAAGCTGAAGGTCAAACACTCTTGAGTTTATGAAGCTCCAATGTGTTTAAACAAAGGGGGGGGGGGCTTCTAAAAATTGCAGGAATACAAAAATTGTGGAATATTTAAAATGATTGTATTCACTAGATTAATCTGTTGTTGTTGTTGTTGTTGTTGTTTTTAGTGCTAGCGATTGGACCCAGAGGCATTCTACCTCTAAGCTGTCCTTTTTATTTATTATTATTATTATTATTATTATTATTTTGCGGTACCAGGGATTGAACCCAGGGGCATTCTACCTCCGAGTTGCACCCCCAGCCCTATTTTTTATCCTTTATTTTGAAACTGGGTCTCACTAAGTTGCGGAGGGCCTCACTAAGTAGCTGAGGCTGGCCGAGAACCTATGATCCTCCGGTCTCAGCTTCCCAAGTACTGGGATTACAAGCGTGCGCCACCACGCCCGGCTTCTATTTTTTATTTTTGAAATAAGTCTTGCTAAGTTGCTGAGGGTCTCAATAAGTTGCTGAGGCTGGCCTTGAATCTGTGACCCTCCTGTCTGAGCCTCCCAAGTACTGGGATTATAGGCATGCACCACCACACCCGGCTGACCAGATTAATTTTTATGTTAGTAAAAAGTACAATGTAATATAATTATGTTATTCAAAAGATAAACACAGAATTTATAGTGTGCTGCCTGGAGTGTGGCCTGGTCATGAGGCGGGAGTTAAAAAGTTTACCAGGAATGGCTGCTTCTTTCAGTCTTGTAGCTCATTAGAGAAAAAAAAATGCCTAAAAGATTGAATCTGAGGCCATAGTGAATGTGAGGCCCCTTGACGTCTCTTAGGATCTTTACGAATTCCCACATTGGCATGGATATGTCCCCCATAAATGGTAGCAAAGCCACACCTCAAATACAAGTGTCCTTTCCCAACTCTTAATAATAAAAGCTATGGGGACAGAGTCATAAAAGCTATTCAAAACATAGAGCCTGGCTGAGGGTACACGTGGTATTTATTGTTTCCCTATTGAGCCACACCTGAATCCAAGCTCTAAATTATCCACAGCTGGATTTTTGTAGCTAAGGACCATGTTATCATCTCAGCAGTAGGACTATAGTTCACTTTCGTCCGGGGACCACTTTTCCCAATGGAAACTACTGGGAAATACAATTTAAATATTTTAATCAAAAAAGAAAACTACCCTGAACTTAGTGGGGAGCAGAGAGCCACAGGCCCTACAGAGACATAGCTGGGTGGGCTGGGGACAGCGGCCAGGCCTCTCGTAAATCCAAAAGGACTGTGGTTTTGGGTACACACCCCAGCAGAAGCATAAATAACCCTGTGATGTTGATCTTCAGTATGACTTGGACATAGCTGAAACAGTAGCCATTCGGTGTGTTCATGCCAAGCCCCTGCCGGGCTTCTGTTAATGCCGCCTTGGCCTGAACCAGCTTTCGCCTGGCTTGGGGCCCAGCAAACACTCAAATTTGAAAACCTCCTCCAAATGCCCTGCACCATATCTGCCCATCTTACTCCTAGGCAGTTTATTTGGGTGCAGTACTGTCTCTTTCTTCCGGACTTAAGGGAAGTATAAGCGGTTCCCTGAGGAAAGGAACCACTAAATCCCCAGCGGTGCTAGACCCTAGCAGGCATCAGTGTTTGCTGAGTGAATGCTTGCCAAAGAGTAGGAGAAAGGCATCCAGCCTGGCACAAAGGAAAGGCAAGAAAAGAATCCACACCCATAAATGGAACTAATTTAATGTGAGTATATTCCCTTCCAACTCTTGTGTACAGATTTGTACACCATTAAAATCATTTATTCTGCATCTCATCATATAGTAAGTTACAAGCCAGGCACAGGGGTACACGCCTGTAATCTCAGTACTTAGGAGACTGAGTCAGGAGGAGCACAGGTTCAAGGTCAGCCTCAGCAACTTTGCAAGACCCTCATCAACTTAGAGAGACCCTGTTTCAAAATAAAAAATAAAAAGGGCTGGGGCATGGCTCAGTGGTAGAGCACCCCTGGGTTCAGTCCCCAGTACCACAAAATAATAATAGAATAAATTACAGTGTAATAATTATCATCATTATTGGCTACTTTCTTTTTCTTTTTCTTTTTTTTTTTTTTTTTTTTTT
>PVJS01001708.1:0-68743 GCA_004027185.1 Glis glis
GTAATGTCACTAAGCAGTAGAGTTACTGACTCCTCTCTGTTCATATTGGAATCATTCTTTATATTTTGGTGCCAGTGCACGGAGGTTGTGTTGTTGCTGGAATGGCAGGACCCGGGATCTGTGTGCCCTGGGCTGGTAAATGAGTTTTAACACCTAACCTTCGCGGGTCACTCTTGCAGTCCCTGCTAGGGTCTGGGGGTATGCGGGCCACATTCCTGGCATTACTCATGAAGCCAGAGTGAACGGAAACATAAGCCCTGCCCTCCATCATGTTGCTCTGCAAGATATTAATAAAAGCACGGTGGCCGTTCATTCTGCCGCTCACTTTTCCTTGTCTGTACTTCTTTCATCTAGCAGGCAATGGTGGAGGAGCTCTTAATTGAAGTACAGGTAAGTTCCAAGGTGGACTTCTGAACAACCCAGCAATCTTTGGATATGAATTACACCTGAGGACCTTCCTGGATGACGGACCACGTAGTTATTAAATATTTTAAAAAGGGCAAAAAAAAAAAAGAAGAGAGATCTGTGTTGTATTTTACTTCATTTCTCCTTCTTTTGTAAGCATCGTACAATCAGGAAGATGGTTGCTTTATTTGACCTCCTCTCCATGGGAATAGTAACTATAATGGGTTTAATTAACTATATGGTATTGACGTAATTAGTTATCCTGGTGATTATACTTCTTTAATAAAAGCACTTCATTTAAGATGCATCGGTGTTCTGCAGTGGCCGGGCCCTCCACCTATATTTCATAACTGTCTAGACATGGGAGCCGTGTGCATATTTTACCAAACAGCCCTTGAGAGAGGTTATCTTGCATGGCTTAAGGTAATTGGGAACTAATGTTTTTGCCCCCTGGTTTCAGACTGCTTCAGCAGAGAAGCTGTGGGGGAGGGGTGACCGCTCATTTTGTGTGAACTGAGAGGGAGGGGGAAGGGCTGTGTTTTGGAAACCATATGCTCTTAGGAACTGTTTCTCTTTAAGCTAGCAATCAGAGAGACAGTAACACCAGAGGGAATTAGGGGTGTTTAATCTATGGGTGGACTGCATAAATACATTTAAATAAATGTACACAGTGTATAGAGACATATGCTCATATTAACAGGAATCCTGGCTGTACGCATCTATTAACAAGCACGCAGTCCCCTTCAGTATGAAAAGTAGAGGGTTGCTTAAATTTGGTCAGCAGGTGACGGGCAGTGTCCCTTTCACACAGCTCAGTGGACAATGAAGTCAGACGGTATGAAAACAAAATAGGGCAAATATAAAAGAGGACACACAGATAATAAAAAAATTACCATATGAAAATGTCAATAATAATATCATGAGAACCCCCAAAGAAGAAGAGAACAAAAGCGAAAAGATTATGGAGCTGTGCCCAGGCGGGTCCACCACAAACATGGTGCCTCAGCCCGGAGTTACTTCTCTCCCTGTTCCAACTTGGGTAATGGATGAGGAGGGGGAAGGGAACAGGATGGTGTGAACCGAAAGGGGGTTTAGACACCTCGCTGAAACAGATGCTGCTGGAAAATAATGGGTTCTGCAGACAATCCCTTTTGCAGGTAGAAGTGCTATTTCTTTTCCAGTCTTCCTCTCTGCGACTCTCCTTTATTCACACTGTGCTTTGCCCTGTCACCTCTTCCCGCAGCTCTTCATCCTGCAGTACTGAGCAGCCTCCCCTCTGCAGTTCCCTCTCTGGCTTTCTCCCTGTCTTGAGACACACATCCAAATCACTGCAGGCATTTGCCGGCTTTCTGCAGCAAGGGAAGGAACACTCTGGGTCATCGCAACAGCCCAACCCATAAACAAGCCCCACTGAAAACCCAAACAAATGGGCAAGTAGTGCCTCCGCGGAGGTACCTGCCAACAACACTTGCTCCTTTGCCACGAGGGATGCTTCGGCAAAAGCCTCCGTCCCTCATTAAATCAATAAAATCAAGTGTCTTTTATTTTAATCCTCTGCGCTGTAATCCAGTAGCAAGGAGAGGGGCCCAGGCTTTTCATCTCATTGTTTCAAAACAGATCGTTTGGTTGGAATTGACAAAAGGTTCATTCCTTTACCTTTGTGGAAATGTCAGTAAAAAGGCAGGTGCTGGGCATTCGGACTCTTTTTGCTCAGTAGAAGGAAAAAAAAAGAGGAGTGTGTGGGGTGGGGGTGGGGGAGGGCTCTGTGACAGGCTGACTACATGTACTGAAGCTTTCTAAGACATTTTGTTTAGCTTGATATTGTGCAGCACTGAGGAGAGAGGTGGAATCTATTGTGTGCCAGCTGCATGAATCACGGGATTGAAGTCTAACAGCCTCAGATCCTCTTTTATACAGTAGAGGGGAGATTAAAGCAGGGAGCTCATATGTCACAAAATAGAGGTACAATGCAGTTCTGGCTCGCTTAGTGCACTCAGCCAGCATTTGATCCAAATTTAGCCAAAGGGAACGAACGTGCGTTGCCATCAGCCGGGGAGGTGACAAATGTTGGGCTGTAATATCCAAAATTCCTTTTCTGCTTCCAAAATGTCATCTCTCCTTTGTCAGCTTCATTATGAGTGAATCTATGTATAGTCACAGACCAACTGGAAACAAACAAAAACACCCAACCCTTAGCTAAATGATTCCCCACCTGCCTCTTCCTAAGCTGTGTAATTGATACGGAACCTAGGGAAGTTTTGCACCCAGCTCCCACGCGCTCATTTGTTTAACAAGTATTTGCTGAGTGCGATAGAAAGTATATTCTAGAAGCTGAAAGGGATACACAAGGAATCCAACACGTAGTTTCCTACTCTCCCAGACCTTGCTGTCTTCTTAAGGAGGCAAGAGAGATAGACATACCCATACGCACATGCTCTCGGGAACAGGAACAATGGGGCATTTTGTTAAATGACTAAATATGAAAGCATAAACAAGAAGTGCTGTAGGAATTGGGGAAAGTGAACTTTGAGCTAAAATATTTTAAAAATCAGAGTAGGGAGCGTTTAGGATCTAAGCACATTTAAGAATCGTGTATATACTACATCATATAACAGGGTGTATATATATAGTTGTGTTATCATCTCATTTTATAGGCCTGAAACCCTGAGAGAGATATAACTTGCTCAGAGAGTCTTGCAGATAAAAAAAGGCAGAGAAGGAATTTAAGCTCCTGTGCTACTGCTTTTTTGTTTTGTTTTGTTTTTTGGGGTTTTTTTTTTTGGTGTGAGGGGTTGAATCCAGGAGCATTTTTCCTCTGAGCTACACCCCCAACCCTATTTTATTTTTTATTTTGAAACAGGCTCTCACTAAGTTGCAGAGGGCCTTGCTAAGTTGCCGAGGCTAACCTTGAACCTGTGATCCTCTTGTGCCAGCCTTCCAAGTACTGGGATTATAGACATGAGCCACAGTGCCCATCTCAGAGCTATTACTTTTAATCACATCTGCAACCTGCTGGCAAAAGGGTAAGAGGGAGCCTCTCTAAAGGAGCAATCAACTTGTCATCTCTCCCACGCTCTCTTGCTGAGTTCTCCATCTTTCCCACTGAAAATTTCAGGCCCTTATCTGCTTCTGTTTCGATTGAATTATCAGCTACTTTCTGGGTAGTTAAATCTCCTTTCCCGGCCAGACTTTATGGTGAAATCAGTAATAAAACTTTATTTCTTGAAGAGGTCTTCCTGGAGACTTGTCTAAGGTCAAATAGGTTATTAGCTGTAGACATGAGACAGTGACCTGTCTCTGGAGTCACCCCCTCCCTGCAGTGTTCTTTCTGACAGCTCCCACGGCCTCTCTCCCCTCCATCCTCCATGCCGATCTTCAACACTGACACTCAAGAAGGAGCAAACTCCTACTGTGTTTCACTCTCACACCCTACTACCCACTTTCCTTTTTGCTCTATAGAGGAAACTTGAAGGGAGATGGAGAACCATGGAGCCCCTGCCATCTGCAACGTCAGGGGCTCCAATTACAACTGAGCCGTCACATCTGCCTGGACTGTGCTAGTCAACTCTTTCTGAGCCTGCCAGGAGCCATTCCAGGCATGCTCTCTTTTCAAGTTCTCAGTGCAGTTGATAAATGATCTCATCCTATATCTTACCGAGAACACTGACATCATCCGACATGCTATACCTCATTTTCACCTCAACAATAACTTCCAGCTTCTCTCTCTGCCCAATGCCAGGAAAGCTGCTTTTTGATGTCTTTCCTGCATGGAATGGTAGGGTCCCTTGAGGGTTGGCTTTGGGGCTTGTGTCCTCTTTAACCCTCAAGATTATTCCCATTTCAGAGCCAGGCATGGTGGCACATATCTGTAATCCCAGTACTTGGGAGGCTGAGACAGGAGGATCACAAATTTGTGGCCAACCTCAGTAATTCAGTGAGGCCCTTAGCAACTTAGTGTGATACTGTTTCAAAGTAAAAATAAATAAATAAATTAAATAGGGCTGCAGGTGTAGCTCAGAGGTAGAACCTCCTGAGTTCAATTCCTAGTACCAAAAAATTCTATTCTCTCATTTCATTTCAGAAGCCCCCAGAGTCCATACATCACTACTATATTCTTCAATGAAAATCTGAACTCAGAGAAGAAGCCAATAAATATGGAATTGTAAAAATCTTTAAAAGGCTCAGTATGTCTTCCTTCCTTCCTTCCTTCCTTCCTCTTTCCTTCCTTCCTTCCATTGGAGATTATACCCAGGGGCATTCTACCTCTGAGCTACATCCCATCCCGATTTTATTTATTTATTTGTTTTGAAACAGAGTCTAAGTTGCTGAGGGTCTTGCTAAATTGCTGAGGATGGTCTCAAACCTGCAATCCTTCATCCCTCAGCCTTTCAAGTACTGGGATTACAGGGGCGCATGACCACACACAGCTACTTATTTATTTTTTGATAGAACAAAGAATCCACAGGCCAGAGGAACACATTCATAATTATGGGACCAGGCACCATGGAAAGGACTAAGATATTGTGGGGGCAACAGTCCTCAATTGCACGACCTTGTGTCATGAGCCATGTTGTCTGTCTGTACACAAGCAGCCCATCCCAGTGAGCACCTCAGAGCCACATCTTCACCTGCACAGCCTCACACATTTGGCTCATGACACACCTCGTTCTCGTGGTTGTGGTACTTTCTCGGCTGTTTTCACCTGTACTTCCTCACTTTCTATGAATATCTTCCCTTTGCCTTCAATTTGAGGATGTCCACGTTCATGTAACGGGACAATCCGTCCTCTGATTTTGGTGCAGACTCTTAAGCATTGTGTGCAACTCCTTTCCTTTACTGTCCACGCTTTCAAGTGCACATTCTTTAAGCCCTGCACCTCCATTTCTCAGTGCATGTCTGTTCCTTAAAAGTTTGAATAATTTCGAATCGACAAAACTTGTGGTAATATCCTAAGTTCTTGTTCTTCTTAATGTCTTTTTAAAATTCAGTTCTTCTAGCAATCCCTCCTTCTAGAATAGCTATTCTTTTTTTTTACTTTTTTTAACTTTTTATGTTCATTTATTGGTGCATTGTATATTATAATTATACATTTTGATATATGTCAGGGTATGAACATCATACATGCATACATTGCACATTTAGCCCTCCCTCCAATCCCACCCTATTCCCTCCCCCTTCCCTCCCTTTCATACTCCAGATAGCTATTCTTAATCCAATTCTTATCTTCAATCTTTTGTAAAAATAAATGCTTGTAATGCTGCCTTATCAAGGTGAAATGAATTGGTAATATAGTGTTCCTCTTTACATAATTTTAATAACTCAACATAATGCCTTAACTGTATATAAATGAGAATTAAAGTCATTTGTAATAAAACATGCATCAATATATAGAATCACCATTTATATAATATCTACAAGTGCAGATTGATACAGATGTGATTCAAATACCATGAGCAGCAATACTATCAATAATGTGGATCTTTGAAATGATCAACAAGATTTGGCAGAGATTCAAATCAAGCAAAATAAAGAACTATGCAGTAGTTGCATTTCTGGATGATTTAGTGTATTTTAAAACATGCAAAAAATATTTGTGTTTTAATGAAGTAAGTTAGGTCCTAGACTAAAATAGTTTTGTACAGATCTTCTCTCATTCATATGAATGTCCACAAGTCATTCAAATTTTGCTTAATGCAAGTCAGTCCTTCATCATGTGGCACTGTCTCATATACTGCAGGAGGCACAGCATTCCCTCTACCTCCCTACCCCAATATGCAGCACAAAAACACTCTTTGGTATTGCTGTCAACTGAAAACTTCTAAAATGCCCCATAGTGGGTGGGGTTGCACCTCTTAAGAACCACTATTCTATATTATTTCATCTTTAGCTCACATGACCTTTCTCTTTTCATTCCTGCATTATTGCTCAGTCATTTTTCCCCCTTTAATGTGCTATCTTCTTCACTCTTTTAGGCACTTTTAACTGTGAACATTCTTCAAAGTATGGTCCTTGAACCTTTATAATTATCTTTCTCTCTTAGCTTTATTGATACTTAATTTATATACAATACAATTCACCAATCTTAAGCGTACAATCTGTACTTCAAGGTATACAGCCTATACTACACAATTTAGACTTGAGTGTTCACAGTCTCTCAGCACAATCATGAACAGAGTATTCCAGACACACCAAGAGGATTCCTCTGCCTCTTTATACTCAAGCCCCCCCCACAATAAAAAAAACCTAGTCAGTTTTCTGCATCTAGAGTTTTTCCTGCTATAGAATTTCATAAAAATGGAATTATACAGTGTTTAGTGTTTTAGGGCTGACTCCTTTAATTTAGCATAATGCTGTAGATACTCATCCCTGTTGTGAATGTGTCAATAATTTTTTTTCTGAGTGGCAATTTGTTGTTAAGAAGTATTCCATTATATGGTATACACATCTGTTTATCTGTTCCCTCGCTGATGGACTATGGAGTATTTACAGTTTGGCCCACTATGAGTAAGCTGTTCTGAAAAGCTAAGAAGTATATTTTCTTTTTTCTTGGGTAAATACCTGGGAGAAGTATTGTTGGCATATCTGATAAGTATGCACAGTAATCATTAAATATATGTAGTATATATTAAATATGTGTAGTATATATTTAATATCATAAGTAAGGGCAAATAGGTTTTTCAAAATAGATATACTATTTTTTCACTTATATCAGCAATGTATGAGTTTTAGTTATTCTACCACCCATCAACTCTTGATATTGTCAGTATTTTTTTTTTAACTCTATCCATTCTAGTGGTTTTATGGTAGTATCTCATGGTAGTTTTAATGGCTACTTATGTTAAACATCAGTTCACATTTTTTTCAATTTATGTAAGTTTTTTGAGAAGTAGCTGTTTAAACTTTTGTCCATTCTCAAATTGGGTTATCTTTTTATTATTGAGGTATATGAATTATTTATAGATACTTGGTGTAAGTCATTGACAAGGTACATATGTACATGTTTTGAAATTATTTTCACATGATCTCTGACTTGCTTCTTTCTTTTCCTAACAGTATCTGTGAAAGAACTGAAATTTTTATATTATAATGTCTTATTTCTCAATTTGTTTTCTTTTTATATTTCATGCTTTTTGAATATTATATGAAATTTGGCATATGCCAAGATCACAAAGATTTTTTTCTATTTTTTTTCTAGGAGTTTTGTAGTTTCTGCTCTTACATTTAGGCTTATCATCCACTTTGAGTTGATTTTTATATAGAGTCAACTGTTATAGAACCATCTGTTATAGAGATTCTTTTTCCCCACATTGATTTACCTTGTACTTTTGTAAATATGACCATATAAATATATATGACCATATAAGTATATGACCATATAAATATGGGTTTATTCATAGACTCTATTCAGTTTCACTGATTTATATGTCTATCATTAGTCGAATACCCTACCCTCTTGCTTCTTCTACTTTTAGAGTAAAACTTGAAATCAGTGTGAGTCTTCCAACTTTGTTCTTCCATATAAATTTTAGAATTGACTTGCCAATCTCTACAGAATAGCCTGCATTGATTAACAATTACAGAATAGCCTGCACTGTAGAACAATTCGGGGAGCCCTGGCATCTTAACAATCTTGAGTTTTTCAAACCATGAATATATTATAGCTCTACATTTATGCCTTTTAAACTTTTCTCTCAGTTATTATAAGCTTCAGAATATAGGTTTTGCATCTATTTTGGCTAATTAATTCTTAGGTATTCATGATGTCGAATGCTATCATAAATAGTATTTTTTAAAATTTCAATTTCTAATTGTTGATTGTCAGTATATAGAAATACGATTGACTTGTGTGTTGATCTTGTTTCACATAACCTTAATAAATTTATTTATTAGTTTTAGGAGCTTTTAAAAGAAAAACAGAGTCTTTAGAATTTCCTGCATAAACAATCATGAATTTGTGACAACCTGTCATATTTTTTCCAATCTCTAGTTCTCTTATTTCATTTTCTTACTATGTCACATTGGCTAACATCGCTTATCCTGAATGTATTTAAAATTTCAAATATTTTATTTTTAACCATTGAATATTTTCCATTTTGCATCTTATTTTTTCCATGATTTTTCTACTTTCTTTCTTTAATAATGGAGTGTGTGTGTGTGTGTGTGTGTGTGTGTGTGTGTGTGTGTGTATTTGTATATGTGTGCTTGTGTATGCTCTTAATTTCATGCCTATCCCTTTTATTATCTGGGTCATATCTATGGATGTTTCTGTTGCCTTTTCCCTCCTGGTTATGGGTTGTATTTTCCTGCTTTTATTTTCCAGGTCTGATTATTTTTGACTAGATATCAAACACTGTGAATGTTATGTTGATAGATGCTGTATGATTTTTAAAACTTATTTTCAATTCATTCTGGTATGCATTTGCTTGGAATCAAATAGATGGTTTTTAGGATTCCATTCAAGTTTTCTGAGGGCTGTGATCTGGAATATAAACTATTCCTAGTTTTCTGTGAGTTCTAGATATTTAGTCTATTGTTTTCCAGCATTCTTTTCTTCAACCATGCTTAATTTCTGTTCATGTATGTGCCTATCAGGGCTCATACTTGAAGGATCTTTGGTTGAGTATCCTTCTATAGTTTTCTGGAGCACTCTCTCTTTGTCTCCCCCTCTCTGATATTCTGCTCAATAAATTACAGGCATTTTGGTCTTTTAGAACTACTTGAACTAGAGGTAGTAATGTGGAAGCAATAGCAGGGCTCAATTCATTTGTTTCCTTTCTTTCAGGAATTATAGTCTTGAAATGTGTGCTGTTGAATATGTCAAAACTCTTGTTTCATATTTTTTAGTTGCTTAATATAAGAGGGTAAAGCTGGACCCTGTTAATCCATCATGGTCAGAAACAGAATTCTTGTCTTTGAAGGATCTGCCAATTCACACAAATATAATACTTACCTTTATGAAGCCATCCTTCAAAGATGAACCTCAATCTGTGACCTCTCTCTCAGGCATATTGCCAGATTTCCAACTTTATATTGGTCAATTTCACATGAATTTCTTCCTTCCTTGTCGAAGTTGACATTTGTGATACTTGATCTGCCTTCCAGTCCAACCCTCTTTCCTTTTTCCTATGGTCTTAGATATTTTTACCATACATCCAGGTCTTAGCTTTGAAGTTATTTTTTGAATCCTTAGATTTCTTCACTGCCCATGTCTGATCTGTTAAGAAGTCCTAAAAATGGTTTTAAAATTTCACACCTACTTTGCTCTCCTAATAGCCACTGCCACTACTGTATTCAAGACTTTTCTTATCACATGTCTTTATAAGTATTTTGTAACTGGATCTCCACTCCAGTTTCTCCCCATCCCAATTCAACTTGCCTCAAGTATCATTCATTGCCTACATGTGCTTACAAAAGAAACACAAAATACTTAGATTGAAATATTTGACATTAATAATCCAATTCAAATCAACTTTTCATAACTTGTTTCTCACTTGTAGCCAACACAATCCCTCCCAAACTCTAGTATACTACATGGCTCCTCTTTCTCTGTCTTGTGAACATACCAGGCTAATTTAGGACCCCATGACTTTCTTCACAAAATTTTTTTTTATTGGGTTTTGAACCCAGGGACATTTTACCTCCAAGATAAATGCCTAGCCCCTCCCCCCTTTTAAAATCTGAAACAGGGTCTTGCTAAATTGCCGAGGATTTCAGTAAGTTCTGAGGCTGGTCTTGAACCTGCAATCCCCCTATCTCAGCCTCCTAAGTACTTGGATCACAGGCTTGCACCACCACACCTAGGCACAGTATCTTTTTTTCTTTTATTTTTTCATTCCTATTTTTGTCTGCCTTTCTTAATATTCTCCATTATTATAAATGTCAGTTAATTTTCTACTTATGATAGAAAGATTCCAATATTGATCTTTCTCTAAGCTTGGGACTAATTTTTTTTACTACTCAAATAAACCTTTAATCCCATAATGGTTTGGAATATTAGTCATTAATTTGTTTTTTTTATTCCAGATTTTCTGAGTCATTATACTAAGCCAATCACATCCATGTTATTACATGGCAGCATGCACCATAGGTAGGAGGCCAAACTCTGACCTTGGTTAACTGTAATATATATCCCACTGGTAAAAGATTCTGCATTACATCCCCAAAAGTGCTCCAAACCTTTCTTAGGATGTGGTATAACACAAATATGTATACGCATTCCCAAGGAGCCTGTTGTTCAGCACTTTTTTCTTTGAAGATATATAGATGTACTGATTAAAAGCAAAAGTGTGCTCCTAGTCTTGCCTAGGTTCAAATCTCAGCTCTGAAGATGTGTGATTTAGGCACTTTGTTCTTTGACTTCTTTGTGTACAAGATGGGATAATATTAATCCCTACTCTACAAAATTGTTGTGTGCCTTAAATGAGATAATCCTTGGGTCAAGTGGGCTGATGGAAGAAAAACATTATGTTTTGATGACATTTTCAGTCTGCTTTTACTTGGCAAAACACAAAATTTTTGATGGAGATGAAAAGAGTTTGGTCCTGTTGATTCAGAATATCATCCAGTTCTGGCCACCATTCAAAAGTTTTGACTCTTGAAAACAACAGCTGTGCAACACATCAGAAATTCACTGTAAAAGCTAGTTATAACTTAGTCACGTTTTTGACTCAACTTTGCCCCTCTGTTCTTTTGTGGGGAATTCTACCTCTGAGCTATACCCCTAGCCCTATTTGAGTTTTTATATTTTGAAACAGGATCTCACTAAGTTGCTGAGAGTCTTGCTAAGTTGCTGAGCCTGGCCTTAAACCTGTGATCCTCCTGTCTCAGCCTCCTAAGTACCAGTATTATAGGTATGCACCATCACGTCCGGCCATCCCTGTTCTTTTTATTTCCCACTCTGTCCTCTCTCTTCTTTTAGGCTGATCTTATGACTTGACCAGTCCCACAAGCTCCAAAAAATTTCACATCTCCAGTATGACTCTCGTGTGTGTGTGTGTGTGTGTGTGTGTGTGTGTGTGTGTGTAGAGAGAGAGAGAGAGAGAGAGATGAATTGCTGTGAATATCACTCAATGCTATAGAGAATTTATTTGAAAATACATGAAGAGTTTAGTTAAATCAGCTATTGAGGCATGTAGAAAAATTCCAACACTTTTTCCTCTTTTTACTTTTAACTATATGCAAACAAACATGCTTGTGTGGCTGTAGCAATCATCTGCCTACTGTGATCTATGACATCTTCAGACTGGCTTCCGACTATCTCATGTGTATCATAATCTCCTATCAGGAAAATTAGTATTCAGTGACGCATCTGTCCACTGATCCATCAGCAGCACCTTGACCACATAATCATAATTCTAAGTAGGAGAAGTTTAGGTGGAGGCTGTTTCAATCAAGAATTCAACATTTTAGAGAAGCATAATCCTTACCAGAAAAGACATCTAGGTCAGATTTCATCACCTCTAATTTTCATGTTCCTATTTTTGTTCTCACCTCGCGTTGTTCCATCAAACCATCATCAAGCAATACTGATTAAGTATTCCCCCTGCCTACAGCTGTGTTAGGATTCTGATGACATAAATTAATTGGTTATGGTTCCAGTCATTTGGAAATTTTCTGAAAGCTATTGCTTCTTAGCCCTTTCATATTTTAATGTTAAACCACGTTAAATGTTAGAACGTGGTGAAATCCCATCTAATCACAGTTTTATTTTTATTTGTTTAGTCTGCAGATAATTTCAGTAATTCTAATGCTTTTTCATCAGTCAATGGCATAAAACTTGGGTACCACTGACTGCTCATAGGCAGATGCTCTGGCATATAAAAGTTGATAAAAAGATGCATTGGAAATAGGACTTTTTAAAGAATAAAGTACCAAATCTAGGACCGATCCAATTAAAGAATAAATCAAGGCATATTCAATGGCACCCCGCTATTTTCTGGTGTGTTTTTTTTCCATATGACAGGAAAGAATGGATGGTGTTATAAGTAATGTGCTTGGAATTAAGCTAGTAACAAAGTATCTTTTGGTCATTATTATGTACCAATCATTATCTTTTATATGCATTATTCTACTTACTCATCATAAAAGCGTGCAAATTAAGTATTGTTGTTTTCTTCATGCTTTAGATAGGACATAAAAACTTAGAGAATTTGAATAAACGGCAGAGTAAGTATTCTTATGCAATTCTGCCTCATCCTGAAACATGAACAGAAGGTTCCACTGTTCATGAACATCATTCCACTCTAGTGATAGGGGATAGATATTAACAATTCCCATCCATAAGGTGCTTTATATTTTACCTAGCATATTATCCTTCTTTTCTCTTTTCAAACATCTCATTATTACTGTGAATTGGTAATGTTATTACATCCATTTTTATAAATGAGGTTGAGAATCAGGGTTGGTGAATAAATTGCTAAGTTTGCAGAACTGGCAATGTAAAGTCAAGATGAAAGTCAGGACTCTGACTCAAGGCCCTCTTGACTGATTTCCTCTACATTTCATTACTTCCAAATGGAAACCTAACAACTATCAAAATCAAGTATGTATGTGTCCATGCGTACTAGGTGCAAGTTGAAGTTGCCATTGTTTATTTTCCTTTTGTAAAATAAGTAGACCTAAAGATAATCCTGGTAGGCTTTGAGCCAAATGGCACATTCTATGGTTTGTGTCTTAAATGCCCCCCAAACGCTCATGTGTTGAAGGTTTGGTGTCATTTGTTGAAGGCTTGGTGCTACCTAGCGGTAGTAGAAACAGAAGGTGGAGCCTGGTGGAAGGAAGTTAGGTCAATGGAGGCATGTCCTTGAAGGGGATTTAGGGATTCTGGCCCCTTTCTCTCCTTTTTTTCCCAGGCCACCACTAGATGAGCAGCCTCCTTTTCCAGGTGCTCCCTGGTATGATGTACTGACTCCTGCAGGCTCAAAGGCAGCAGGGCCAACCAATCATGGGCTGAAACTTCTGAAACTGTGAACCAAAATAAATCTTTCTGCCTTTTCAGTTGATTTACTCAGATATTTTGTCACAGCTACTGAAAACTAACAGCACCTAAAATATCCCATGGCAAGATTAAAAAAAAAACTCTGAATTATAAAAATGAATTACTCATATACACCAGGGCTGGCATAAAGAATATCCACATGTGTCTCTTGGTCTGGCCTGAATGTCCTAATAGAATAAATGAAATGCGGAGGCATATTGTTTAAAGAAGAATGTCACAGAGAGCTTTGATCTGAGTCCCACAAAAGAGTTAGGAGGAAAATAGTCTTGAAAAGGAAATTGTCAGATTTCCCTAAGCCTAGGATGAAGCTGTGACAGTTTTGTCCAGAGGTAGACTAGGTATTTTTTCTCTGTCATGATTTATGAGGTACAAGAAATAACTTCCCTCTCTAGAATTACCTTTGCCATTTGCAGAGGCTGCAATCATTAGACTTTGTTTTTATGGAGTGTAGGTATTATCTCCATGAAACTCCATAAAAGTATCCTCTTTTCTCCCCAGAAATCTATAGTCTACATTAATCATTATCAGATTGTCTTTAGTAACAGCTAGCAAGGGAGATGAGTACATAGGACTAATGTAGGGGAAGGTAAAGAGGAAAATCCAGAAATCGATGCCATTTTATTTGAAAGTTAGGCCTGATTTTGGTGCTGGGACATCCTGATTCATTCCCTTAGTCATTCAACAAATACCCAATAAGATCCCATTGTGTGCAAGATACCGTGTTGGGTGCTGAGATGCACAGCACCATCTGAGAGCCTGTATTCTCACAGCCAGTCTAACAGCAGGGTAGCAGCACATGCAATTCTTTCTTTCCTCATTATAGCTTTCTCAAAAGATGTGCGTGTAAAGCACTTTGGACCAAATGTATTTTACCTGGAAAGTAAAACAAATTAGAAATATGAGCCTGGAAAGAAGAAATATGTTGGAGAAGCCTTTTTGTTTATTTCTTCTTCCCCATATTTCTGAACAAGATAGAGGCTCCAGGTTGGAGATCAGTAAATAATAATGGAATAAGCACAAAATGTTAGAATCAAAGTTTTATATGAGAAAATAAGAAAAACGTAGATGTTAAAGATGACTACCTAGGAAGAGACAGATTAGTCAGAAACCAAGGGTGGATTTGAAGGCAGAGGAGGCTTAGAGTAAGTGACAGGAAGAGGGTGACATGCAATGCTTTTGGACATGCAGTGTCCACCGTAGAATGGACAGGGAGAAAGAAGGGAGATGTTTCTCTTTTTCCAGCATCTACAATGAGGTACCAGTTGGATCCATGATGCATTGGAAAGACATCGGAAAAGGTAAGTGACTTAATAATTGCATACGACCTGCAGATCAAATGAGAGTTGGCATCTTCTCTTACAGTTCTTTGTTTCCAAATATTTTATGGAGGCTGTAGAGGCAGGCATATCAGATGGCCTGGCATATTATTTTAGGATCTGGTGAGGACTGAAGCCAAGCAGTGTCAAGAGATGCCTCTTCCTCTTGGGAGATTCCTCAAGGGAACTCAGGTCCCTGTTATGTCAAGATCATTTCTAACATCAGGGTCACATGGGTGACAAAGTATCTTCTGCTAGCAAGATTGATTGCATGATGAGAATTTCACTCTTGGGAGATAATTCACCGGCTTCTATGCTGTGTCTAAGGAGACAGGGAGAACATGAGATGAAGAATCAGAAGGGAGAGACATAGAGTCTTTGAATTTTGAGAATGGAAATGTAGAGGCTTGGAGAAAAGTATATTGTATAATAAGTATAGCTTAAAGCAATAGTTCCCAAAGAGTTGCCTGGAGGCCCTTCCTATGGTGTGAATGTTTGTGCTCTCCCAAACACATGTTGAAATTTGATTGCCATTGTGACAGTATCTATCAGAAGATGGGACCTTTGAGAGACTGGGCTTTGAGAACTCTACCCCCTTGAATAGACTGAAGTCTTTGTCCTGGGAGTGGGTTTTTCATGGTAGCAGTGAGTTTGTTATAAAAGGGCTAGCTTGGCCCCCTTTTGCCACTACCCCTCCTCTTGCCCCCTTGCCTTCCTCCATGGAATGTTGTAGCAAGAAGGCCCTCCCAGATGCTAGTACCTTGATGTTGGACTTTCCAGTCTCCAGAACTATAAGCCAATAGGTTTCTGTTCATCATAAATGACCAGTCTGTGATATTCTGGTAGAGTAGTACATAACGAACTAGAACAATCTGCAGGAGCTTTTGGTGATTCCGTGATGTCAAAACTGTTTTTGTAATAATACTGAGATGTTATTTACCTTTCTCATTCATGCTCTTACAAATGGTTGGTGGAATTTTCCAATGATTTGACAAGATGTTTGATATCACAACAGAAATAAGCAGATACGATAACCCAGCCGTCTTCTATTATGAAGGACACTTACAGCATTTGCAGAAATGAAAAAACAATCTGTCTCTTCTCAGTGTTTTTTGTATTTTAAAAATATAGTTATTTAATTAAAATATACTAACAGGTAACACATTATTATAGCTATGGTAGACTTAACATATAAATACAAAAAGCTCCTTGGGGTCTTCAATAATTTAAAAAAACATTTAATAAATGAAATATTATTTTAAACTCTTAGATTTTCTTATTGAATAAAATGGATCCTCAATTATTTTTAAAGACACAGAGGGGTCCTGGGACCAAAAAACTTGAGAATTGCTGTCTTAGAAAAAAAAAGAATCCACACATTTGTCAAAAATTGGAGAAAGTCGTAAATTATTTTTCACTTTTCC
This sequence comes from Glis glis, assembly GCA_004027185.1. Taxonomy (NCBI): domain Eukaryota; kingdom Metazoa; phylum Chordata; class Mammalia; order Rodentia; family Gliridae; genus Glis; species Glis glis. Next base: position 16,143 of record PVJS01001708.1, read on the forward strand.
TTGAAAATCAATTGAAAAATGATAAGAAGAGTCAGAAACAAAAAATGGAAGCACTACATTCAACAGTATTATGACATACCTAAGCTTCTGAACTAAGTCATATGATGGACAGCTGAGTAAATATGATGCGGATGAGTATTAGAGAAGAGACAATGACCTCACAGAAGGCTGCCTCAGAGGACCCAGGACAGAAATGGCAGAGCACACATTTCTCCTCGAAGGCAGCGCACCCTCACTTTTTTCCCCCTCCTGTGGTATAATTAATATACCATAAAATTCACCTTTAAAAAATGTACAATTCAATGGTTTTTAGTATATTCATAAAGTTGTGCTACTATCATTGCTATCTAATTCTAGAATATTTTTGTTACTAAAATGAAACCCATACCCCTTAGCAGTCACTCCCCATTTTCACCAACCATTAATCTGCTTTCTGTCTGTATCGATTTGCCTATTCTTGACATTTTATTAAATGAAATCATATAATATGTGACCTTTTGTGTCTGGATTACTTCACTAAGCATGTTTTCAAAGTTCATCCATGTTGTAGCATGTACTGGTTCTTCATTTCTTTTTATGAAATGATGACTCCAAATGATATTCTATTGTACGGATATGCCACATTTTGTTTATTCTTTCATCAGTCAATGGATATTTGAGTTGTTTCTGCTGTTTTGCTGTATGAATGATGCTGCTATGAGTACAAGTGTTTGCAGGGACATGTTTTAAATTCTTTTTCATGTACATCTAGCAGTAGAATTTCTGGGTCTTATGGTAACTCTATATTTGGCTTTTGGGGAATCTGCCAAAATGTTTTCCAACGCAGATATGCTGTTTTACATTCCCCTAAAGCAGTATTTCATTGTGGTTTTGATTTCCTTTTCTCTTTTTTCATGTGATTATTGGCCATTTGTGTATTTTCTTTGGAGAAATGTCTATTCAAAGCCTCTGTTCATTTTAAAAATTGTTTTATTTGTCTTTTTACTATTAGATGTATGAGCTCTTTATATATTTTAAGAGACTATCAGTTGTCAGATATATGACTTGCAAATAGTTTCACCCACTTGGTGAATTGTCTTTTCACTTTCTTGAGAGTGCTCCTTGAAAAACAAGGCTTTTCATTTTCATGGAGCTCAATTTATCAGTTTTCATTTGTTGCTTGTGATTTTGGTGTCCAAGAAATCATTGTCTAATCCCAAATCACAAAGATTTATGACTGTCTTCTTCTAAGAGTTGTATACTTCTAGTTCTACACTTTCAGTTATACACATCTAAATCTTGGTTTCATTTTGAGTTAATATTTGTATATGGGACTAGGTAGGGTTCTGACTGCATTATTTTGCATGCAGATATCCGTTATTCTCAGCATCATTTGCTGTGAAGACTATTCTTTTCCCTGTTGAATTATCTCTGCATCCTTGTCAAAAATCAATTGGCTGTCAATGTAAAGTTTTTGTTGTTGTTGTTGTTCGTTTCTGGACTCTCAATTCTATCCCATTGATCTGCATGTCAGCACCACACTGTCTTGGTGACTGTTGTATTGTAATAGGTCTTGAAATCAGAAAGTGCAAATCTTCTAACTTTATTTTAGTTTTCAAGATTGTTTTGATTATTCTGGGTCCCTTGCATTTCTTTATAAATTTTAGTATCAATTTATCAATCTATACAATAAATGTGGCTGGAATTTTAATAGATATTACACTGAATCCCTTTTGGGGGTTATTGGCATCTTATCAGTCATGTGGCTTTTGTCCTTTTCTATTATTATGACATATTACTTTGATTAATTTTCTATGTTGAAACAATCTTGCATTATTGGGATAAATTTTATGTGGTCATGGTGTACAATTCTATGTTTATGGATTTAATTTGTTAGAATTTCACTGAGTGAACATTTTATAACCCACAGTATTAGCATGGATGTAAGAACATTTGTATATTACTAGTGGGAATGTGAATTAAGAGAGCTCTTACTGATCACAACTTAGCAATATTTACAAATTACTAATGCAAATACCTTTTAGTTCAGCAATTGTCCTTCTAAGAATTTATTCAACAAGTATACATGCACATATGTGAATGATATACCTAAGTTATTCAGTAAAGCATTGTTTATAATAACAAAGAAATAAAAACAACTTTAATGTCCATTTACAGGAGAATGAATAAATTATAATACAAAAGAATGCCACACACAACTATGAATGGAAAGTAAGAAAAAAGAAAGAGACAGAGAGAGGGAGGGAGGGAGAAAGAGGCTATTTACATATTAATAGGGAAAAAATCTCCAAGGTATATCACAAATTTAAAATATAGAGTAGTTTACATAGGTTATGCTACCATTTCTATAAAAAGGGAAGATAATAAGTATTTTTGTCATTTGTATATCTGGGAAGATACAGAGGTCAGTCATTGTCTTTTGGGAAGGGGCTAAAATTGGGCTTGAGGTATATGCCTTTTGCTGCCTAAATTTTGAAGATAGTTCATGTACTGTTTATTCAAAAAGTAAATATAAAATCATAACCAATTACAACCACCACTGAAACAAAAATGAAAGGAAAAAAATCACTGTAGAAACAAAGTATATGTTGAAAGCAGATAAAAGAATAGACACAGCTAAAAACACAATCAGGACAGCAGACATTTGGTGAAAATGAACAAAATTAACTATAAAAAAAGAAAGTTTCAAAGAATTAGTGAGAAAATGTGAAAAACTATAAAGCATCAGCAAGTAGAAAACTAATGTAAAGAGACAAAATTTCCACCAATACATTTAAAGAAAACTTTTCTGCAATAATGAAAGATATTCTAACAATTGTGAGTAGAACATATTCCTGGAAAAACTGGCAAGTATTGATCAACCACAGATCTTCCCTGAGTAAAGTTATTAGATAAAACCATATCAGAACACTCCTGTAAGCCTGTAGGCAAAGGAAAAAAATCTGATGTTCAAGAAGAAAAACAGCAAGTTTGGACTCAGACTTGGCCAGAACCAAGTCCAATGCTAACAACTATAGAGCAATGTGTACAACATTTTAAGAGAAAGGAACATCATCATATTTTAAGTCCAGCTATACCACTGTGCAATAATAAAAACCAAGGAAAATATTTTCAAACATATAAGAAATCAAGAAATATTGTTTCATAAACATTCTTGTAAAAACTACCAGAGAACAGACTTTAGCCAACCAAAATATGAATTTAGAAGTCAAGATAAATGGAGTCATGGTGAGGAGTGAATCCCTTTAAACATTAAATAAATGATGAACAACTGTGGGAATTATACTTGTGGAAATGAATATGAAAAATTTATACCATGAAATTGTAGAAATGTTATAACTAATAAAAGCAGAAGGGTAAGAAAATGTAGGAAGTAGCATATGGAGTTTAAAAGACTTAGAAGAGGTCATATTTTATAATTCTTTTTTATAAAGTAGACTATGTAAACAAAATATGGTGTACTTGGTGGAGGAAAACAAGCCTGGGACAGAACTTGTTCTAATATTAGCACTTTGGGAAAGGTTTTCCTTTCTCTCTTTGGTGCAGAGTTTAAAAGATTTTATGTGTGAATCTGATGTGAATTTCCACAGTATGTGTCTATAATACCAATCCAATGACCAGAGCTACTGCCTACACCAGAGGCCAACTGAGCAGGCCTTAACCAAATAGAGTTTTATCTCATGGAAAGAGCTCAGGGTTAGCATGTTACATTTGTTAAGATTCCCAGATGGAAGCAGGAATCTGTATAACTGCACCTAGTTATACAAAAAATATTGCACATAGAATCACTGGCAAGTATGGAGTTACGAGATGTAAGCTAAGTTCCCAAGAACAACTCTTGAAACTATATCCCAACAATGGCCTGGTAAGGGAGTTGCTGCCATTATTCCAAGACTTCTGAGTTACTCGTTCAGCTACTATTAGAAACCATGGTGAGGATACACTTCTGGCTCAGATTTTGGGTACCAATTGGTTTAGGAAGCTAGTAAGGATACACCAGCCAACACTCAGGGCAGTTCCAGATGAGATGTCAGACATTAGTGTAGTGGAAGTGTACTGAGCATCTCACATCATGGGGACTTGCTCACTGGCCGCATCCCTCCACTGGCTGCTGCCTTCACTGAGCTGCTGGTACTCATCTCTTTCCAGAGCCCTTTCTCACATCTTTGTATGGTTCATATGCTCCTTATTTATTACCTGTGCTGCCAACAGGAATTTAGTTTTTCCAACTTGATTATCTTATTGTCTTACAATCTACTTCCAGATCATGCCTTGGAGTGGAGTTTTATATTTAACACCCAAGTAGGTTCATTGAATTATTTGGTTATTTATTTGGTACTGGGGATTGAAACCAGGGGAATTCTACCTTTGAGCTACAACACCCCTAGCCTTTGCATTTGTTGTTTTGAAACAGGGTATGGAGACCCAGAGGGAGTACAGGCCCCCACACAGTCTCGCTGGTACATGCACATCTCACATATGCACACTGCAGTCATGCTGATGCGAACGTGAGCCATTTCATCCAGAACCCTATATAAGGGATGGGTCTGTAAATAAAGTTGTTGTTTGCTGTTTGTTCTCCTCCAGATGGTGGCTCCACATGTTTTCTTCATCCTGGGGATCTCATTGCTTACAGCCACAGCTGGCCCCAGACTCAGCCCCTGACACGGGGTCTTGGTAAATTGTGGCTGGTCTGGAACCTGCAATTCTCTTAGATTGGCCTCCCAAGAACTGGGATCACAAGCATATGCCACCATACCTGGCTTATTGAAATACTTTTTGGAAAAAAAAAAAGGACAAATAACAAAACAAAGCAAAAACACTTCCTTCCTCATACAAATTATAGTCTCCTCCTACCTCCTAGGTGAAAAGCCTATCTAGAGATTATTTTTTGTAATATAGCCAAGTTGCCTGATACAGTCATAATGAAAAATTTAATGGTGGAGATTAAAATGGGAAATCTATGAAAAAGAAGAAAAGGTAAAATTAAGATTTGAGATTAATAAAAAGAATAGGAATAATTTTTTACCTCTATACCTAATATTGGGTTTAAACTCACCAAAAATCAGTAATAGCCTTCAACTCATATTTTATTCCTTGATTTCTGGAAATCAAAATGAAATTCATTCCTTTTGATCTTATTTTTACATAGGTCACCTTTTTTCTTTGATCTGATACCATAACAACTTCAAATAAAGTCCTAGTACCTTTCTGGTTATATTGGCAGATCACTGAAAAAGTGAATCTCTGTTATCAGGTGAGATGAAGTCTCTAGAATGAAAAAAGAGAAGCTGAGCATGGTGGTGCATTCCTGTAATCTCAGTACTTGGGAAGTTGGGACAGGAGGGTCATAGGTCGGAGGCCAGTCTCAGCAACTTAGTGAGACTCTATCTCAAAATGAAATAAATAAAATAATTAAATAAGGCTGGAGATGTGGTTCAGAGGTAGAATGCCCCTGGGTTAAATCCCCAGTACCAAGAAAAAAAAAAAGAAGAAGAAGCATCACCATTAGCTTCCATATCTTGCTAGTTCTCTAAGGCAAGTATTAAATGTGAGGCATTTGAAATATTGGCTGTGAAATGGATCATTTTCCACAAAAAGCAACTGGATGGTCCATGATGGTATAAATGGCAGCTGATCTTCATTTCAGAACCAGGAAACAGGATGTGGTTGGCATTTCTTAACTCTTTATCTATTTACCTTAAACAGACCCTATAGTAGACTGAAAGATATTGCCCAAGGAGCAATGCATTATGGGGATCAACCTCATTTTTTAATTTATTACTTATTTGCATATTCACTGCTGAGAGGAAAATTGAAATAGCTCTGGAGGCTTGTATTTTGCCCACTTTTGGAAACTTGGCCAAGAGTTGCCCAGCAGGTTTGAGTTACATTTATCAAAAAAAACCAGGACATCAGTCTTGGGCCCAGCAAGCATCCTTTTTTAATATGGCTGCTTCTGCATCCAGGGAGCTTCCACTGCCATCTGAATCCATCACGGGGTAGGAAGCCCTCTGAACTGGAATGTTGGCAGTGAAGCACAATGGTCATATAGGATTCCTCTCAGCCGCACAGCCACAGAGTTCAGATGATTGCTGCCACTCTGTGATTTCTCCACTTGCATTTTTTTTTCCCAACAAATCTTGCATCTGTACCATGTGGCACAGTGCTTGAATATGTCACCCTTCTGGGTAACATTTATTCAGTATCATGGTTAATCTTGGGTGTCAACTTGACTGAATTGAGATATATTTAGAAAGCTGGCAAAACACACTTCTGGGTGTGTCTGTGAGGGTGTTTCCAGAGATGATTGGTGTGTGCGTCAGCAAACTGAGTGGGGAAGACCTGCCCTAAATGTGGGTGGCACCATATAACAGGCTGATAGCCCAGACTGGGGGAAAAACCCATAAGGGGAAAGCTCAAGCATGTGTACACTCGAGTCTTGAGTGGGTGTGGTTTTTGTTGTTGCCATCACTCATGGACATCAGCCTCCAAATTCTTCAGCTTTACAACATGGACTTGCACCAGCATCTCCCCAGGGGACTTCCAGGCCTCTAGCTTTGGCCTGGGCTTTAATTGGTCCCTCTTGTTCTGAGGCCTCCAGCTTTCTAGACTGAGCAGCCACTGGTATACCATGCTCTCCAGGCTGTAGGTAACAATTGTGGGATTATCCACCCCTGATCTTATAAGCCAATCTAATAAATCCCCTCTTAAATGTGTGTGTGTGTGTGTGTGTGTGTGTGTGTGTGTGTGTGTGTATTCTGGAGAACCCTAATTAATGCCTTCCACAAATATTTATTGAGTGCTTACTGTATATATGTCAGGACCTGCTTCTCAGCTCCTTGAGATACCTCAGTGATCCAAACAATGTATGTCCTTCTGGAGGTTAAATTCTAGCGGTGGTAGGGATGAGATAAAGCAATAACTATAGTAGGTAAATTATATAATATGTTGAAAGGTAAAAAGTGCTAAGGAGAATAAAATATAGAGTAGGCAACATGGATCAGGTTTTTTTTTATTTTTTTGCGGTATCAGGGATTGAACGCAGGGGCGTTCTACCTCCAAGCTACACCCCCGGCCCTATTTTTTATCCTTTATTTTTAAACTGGGTCTCACGAAGTTGCAGAGGGCCTCACTAAGTAGCTGAGGCTGGCCGCGAACCCGGATCCTACGGTCTCTGCCTCCCAAGTACTGGGATTACAAGGGTGCGCCACCATGCCCGGCTGGATCAGTTTTGATGTCAGAGCTGGAAAATGGTGATTGACATGTATCACTGCTGTGGATAAGTTAATATCCATCTATCTATCTATCTATCTATCTATCTATCATCTATCTATCCTTTAAGTTGTAGACTGTTTCATTGACCTATGTGTCCCTATAGCACCTAGCATAATTACCCACACTTAGATGACTGAAAACTGTTGAATTAACTTATCTGATGCAATTTAGAGCAGGAATGATTTGTCAGGCCTTACCCATAAGGAACAGAAGATCAGTATGTTTCTAACTCCAAAAAACTCCTCTACTTCTGCTGAAAAATACCTGGAACATATTCATGTAAAGAAACTTCATTATAAAATGATGTTGTATGTCATCACCGTCAATTTAGTTATGTCTCCATTGAAGACAGAGTCATGGTGTTGTTTCTAAGATCTGGCAAAATACAGCATGTAGTCTAAGAACAGATGACTGCTACATGCCCAAAGATGGAGGATACAATAGGCTGTGAGGTCTGTGTCTCAGTGTGGATGTAGTTCTAGTAAACAAAAAGGGAAGAAACACACATTTTATTAGGAATCAAGATGACTCTTTTTTTTGGTGCTAGGGATTGAACCAGGGGCATTATACCTCCGAGATACACCCCAAGCCCTTTTTATTTTTTAATTTTGAAACAGGGTCTCACTAAATTCCTGAGGCTGGCTTCAAACCTTCAATTTCCCTGTCTCAGCCTCCCAAGCACTGGGATTACAGGCATGTACTACCACCCCGGGCAAGATGACTGTTTATATGCAGGTTAACCATCTCTAATCCAAAAATTCAAAATCCAGAATACTCTAAACTCCAAAAGATTTTTAACATCAACCTGATGCCACAAGTGAGAAATTCCATACCTGACAATTAAAACTCAGGCACAGTAAAATATTGTATAAAATTATCCTCCGATTATGTGCATAAGGTTTACAAGAAACATATCTGAACTTTATATATAGACATGGGTCCCATCACCAAGATTTCTCACTCTGTATACTGAAATATTCAAAATTGGAAAAAAATCTCTGAAATCCAAAACACTTCCCATTATGAGCATTTTGGATAAGGGATATTCAACCTGCATTAGCTTTGAAGACAGAATTCCATTTGCATTCTGATAATTAAGCTGGAGATACTATTGTTGCTTTGGATCTTTGCCTTTATATAACTTGGCCATTTTCCTTTATGGAGATAATATCAGACAGTTGATGAGCTTGTAGTCAGCCTCTGTTTTAATTAGGGTGAAGGTAATATTGCTATAGCAGAATGGGTTTGAATTCAGTGGACTGAAGAGAAGTTCATTTTTTTCTTTCAAGTAAAATGGGACCAGTTTAGGCTGGAGGGGCAGATCTGCCATCATCTGGCCACTTTCCATGCCTACATAGTTAAATCCAAGATACTGTCACATCCTAAGTCCCAGCCAGCAGGTTGTAGAAAGAGAGGGTAGATAAATTATATCCAATCTTTAAAAATCCAGACCTGGATATGGCAGACATCACCTCCCCTAAGAGTTTGTTTGTCAGAAATATATCTCCAGGCCATATCTAACTGCATAGGAGACTGAGGAACATAGTTTAGCAATGCAGCCCTGGGCTAATTTTATGGGAGAAGGGCATAATATATTTCAGTGGGCAATTTCCAGTTTCCTCTATAGTCTCTGAATCAATACGATATGAGGACTGTTTTTGTGTTTGCTTGTAATACATCCATGTACTTGGAAAGGCCATTATAGGATTATGCCAAGATAAAACTACATCTCTCATCTCCAGCCCCAGTGTCCTCTGGAAGCTCTCGTAAAGCAAATTAATACTTCCAATGCTCCAGTCCTAAAATATAAGTTGGCTTGGGAAACTCTACTGATTCTCAGATGATTCCATAGGAAGAGCATAAGGAGGTGCCATCCATGACAGTATAAACTTAGAAACATCACAGTTCACCAAAAGCACCTTAAATTTGAGTAGATATACTGGTTTGGGGAAGAAACAGAACTCTTAAAGTCCTTAATGGCATGTCTCTTCATCGTGTGGAAGCGAATGACCCCATTTTCTTTTTCCTTTGCAAAAGAATAGCTGGGAATTACTATCAATTTTTTTCCTATGTATATTGCTATTTATGTTGATATTTTCAAGATGTTTTAGGGATAAAAGAAAATCTCTAAAAAAATATTGCTGGAAATTATCTGACTGAATTCAGTGAATCACACAGCCCAGCAGATGAATTGCTTCTGGGTTATAAAAGCAGTCCAACTGTCTTTTTACTCTGTAAAGCTGATCTTGACAAGGAAAGTGTATCTTTCATTGATCCCTGGTGTGGAATACTTCAGATGACCTGGTTCAATAGCAAAAATCAAAACCAGTAAAGATTGGATTGACAGCCCAGAGATAGATCACTTTGCTATGGGCAGGTCAAGAGCCTGGCTAGAAGATAATCCTCCACCTCCTTTCAATTTTTTCATTATAGAGTCCTTGAGATTTTAATCTGAAACTCCCACATTGAATTATTCACTTAGAATGATCACACACAGAAAAAAACTCAACTAAATAATGTATGGTATAAAAATAGAGATGGCGCCTAGGTCCTTTTATAAGCATCTTGGGACTTAGAATTTTCATAAAGAGTCAAAACTCTTTTTACATGTAATTTTATAACAGGCAAACAAAATGCTCTTCAAAGCAGTAAGCACTGTATTTGTGGAATAAAATAAATGTAGAGGAGAAACAATGTCACTGCGTGGCTCCTGATTAATGGACATTGGTGAGTCACTCTTGTCTCTGGAGCCCAGTTCCCTCTGTGGTCAAATGGAGGACAATTTTGCCTATTTTCCATAAATATCATGATAATTCAATGAGGTAATACAAGTGAACATGTCTTGTAAAGCATGTATGTTGCACACATGTGAAGTTTGATATGATGTATTATTTTGCGGTGATTCTAGGGCAAATGATTTCTTTACCATGTCATTGTGATCCCTGCATTGCTGTTAGCCTGAATGTGACCTCCAAACATTTCCCTTGCTTCATCTATCTACCCCTCACTTTCCTTTCATCTCACCTGATACCTCTGTTTCTGGTCCACATTGCCCCCCAAAACTCCTCTCTCTCTTATTTCCCAGATGCCAATGCCTGCACCACCTCTCTGCCTACTAGATAAGGAATACCGACTATCTCTGTTCCCTTGTTAATCTATCGACCTTTAAGCCCAGTTGTGTTTCATGAAAAGAACACGTACAAACATTTTCCACTGGTTTAATTTTAGCTGTAAGAGTGAGAAGGGAGATACATCACACAAAAGAGGTCACAGACACAGAGGGAGAGAGAGACTCAGAAGCACGTTCCTCTGGTATCATCTGGTATTTAATTTTCTGCAGCAAAGAGCTATGTTGTATGGATTTTAAGGGAAGTACAGAAAGAGGGGAAACAACATGGTATTTCAGCACTCCTCCTCAGAAGGTACGCTGCTGGGGTATTAAGAGCACAAAACAAAAATTAAGTTGAATAGCTTGGTTTCACAAGGAATTTATTAGACTCCCAGTTTTCCCAATTTTTCACTAAGTTTATGTGAGCACATCAAAAGCCTCCTGAACCTTCTCTTCCTTCTCTGTTAGGAAGGGTTAATATGTCTTTCCTATGGGATTATTATGAAGATTAAATCTAGTGCTGTATGTGAAAGGCTCTGCGATAAAGTGGGTGCTTAATAAATACTATTTGGTTATGCATTTATAAACAAGAAATATTATTTATTTATAAATCTATATCTCCAAGTGGATTTTGGCCATGCGCCTTTGCTGAGACACAGAGAGCTCAAAGAAGAGGAACACTATTCATTGCTGAAGACTAAAGTGTGGATGCATAAAATCTTAAGAGTACTAGAATCCAGTCTCCCAAGAAAGTGAGATTCCCTTTTGTATCATCTAAGACTGGCAGAAATCCAGCCTCTAATCGAATCCAACAAGGGACAGGATGCTCATAAGCTGTCAAAGTAGTTCATTCCTTTTAACAACAGCTCTAGTTATTAGAAAGAGCTTGCTGACAATCCACTGAAATCTGCCTTTCCATAAATTCTAGCCATTAATCATAGATCTTCCTCTTACAATGTTAAAGATGAAGCTGAATCATCATTATTTCATGAAACACTTATTAGAAGGATGAAGAAAGATGCCAGACTTAATTCTTTTCTGGTGTTAGTTTTTAAATCAGTTCTTTTATGACATAATTTACATATCATTACTAGCCTGGGTTAGTTTAGTTTGTTAGTCTTCTTAATAATAATACATAGGAGCCAAGTATGAAAGTAATACTTTTTAAATCAGAGTACTATGCATTTATAAATGCAATTGAAGATGGTAGTTTCTATTTACCTTCAACTAGGAGGACCAAGTGCTTTGTACTCAAACCAAGACACTTTGGGAGTGGAAGAGGTGCTATTGGCAATTACACATGGAAAACAGACATAAAATGAGATCAAGACAAAGACTACTAGACACCCTACATCTGTTAGAGCTAGACACCCATTCTGTTATATTCTTTCTTGTCCTTTTTTTTCAAATTTCACCTAAGTGGCCTTTTCTCCAGTGGCTGATAGACTTTTGTATAAATGTGTACATCTTATTCTATTGTAGTATATTCTTATCACTTCTAAGAGATCTGCTTTTGAAAAACAGTTTTCATTGCTATATTTTAAATCTCATTACCATCCAAAGTTTAGGTGTTCTCTTTTGTGAAAATCTTAAGCTTGAATTATGAAAGCATTTTATGGACATTATAATATAGTAATATGAGATTGCTAATACTGCCCTGAGACTATTCCTCTTACTTTTTCTCTTGGATTAATATTTTCCATATATATTATCTGCTGCTTTGATTATTCCCAGCTTTACCAATTTATCTGAGTAATTATCTCTCTTTTAATTAAACTATCAGGTTAACACTTTTTGATCAGGTCATCAAGTCTATAAACAATTATATCAGTAACACCTCCCACCCTTTGCATATTTTGATGTATTGGGTGATATGCTGTTGAAAAAACAAGTGGTTATTCAACATCATTGAAATTTCAAATAGCACATTCGTCTCCAAAGTCTTAATCCTTATCGCCCTGGAATCAGAATCACCAGATGCAGATCTCTCTGTCAGTATATCTGTCTTTTTATCTCCATTTATATATATATGGACATATTTATATATTTAAATCAATACTATTTATACTTTTTATCACTTTGTCCATATGAATGAGGAAAACTGGCAGAGTCTTATTGTTTCAGAAAGTACAGTAGCCCCCCCTTATCTGTGGGGGATATCTCCTAAGACCCCTTGTGGATGCCCGAAATCACTGATAGTACTGAATCCTATATATACTATGTTCTTTGCTATATATACATACTTTGATAAAATTTAATTATACATTCAGCAAGAGATTAACAAAAGCAAAAGATAATAAAACAGAGCAATTATAACAATATGCTGTAATAAAAGTTATGCGAATAAGGTTTGTCTCTCTCAAAATACACGGTACTCATCCTTCTTCCTGTGACATGGGAGATGATACAATGCCTAAGATAAGATGAAGTAAGGTGGATGACACAGGCATTGTGACGCAGCATCAGGCGATTATGTAAAGGTTATGTGACCACAATCACTGGATGTCACTGCAGTCAATCTGATCAGCAGGACAACCACTAAGTGACTGATGGGTGGGCAGTGTGTACAGCCTGGGTATGCTGGACAAAGTGATGATTCACATCTGGTTGGGACAGAGTGGGACAGCAGGAGATTTCATCACACCTCTCAGAATGGCATTTGACAATTAGGAATGGAATTATTTTTGGAATTTTCCATTTAATATTACCGGTTGACCATGAGTAGATAAAACTGTAGAAAGTGAAATCACGGATAAAGGGGATTACGGAATAAGCAAAATTTCCTTTAGCTGTTGCACACATTATATTATGTTAAGACCACACATGAAAACTCTGAGCTTCTTTTCTGAGTTACCTGTCGCTTGGACAATGGGCACATCTGATCTCACTTCAGTGGTACCCTGAACTTGTGAAGCCTTCTTAACATTCAGCACAGCCAGAAATGTATTTCTCTAGAAAATTCTCATTTACCTTGTCTGGAAAGTTTTTTTTTTTTTGTGCCCAATATGTGGATCCAAAGAGGTAGGTTTCCCCTCTGTCATACCGTTTATTCCCTAAAGTTTTGACATTAAGTTCACTCCCTTCAGTTCACTTTTTTTTTGGTCTTTATTTCTACATTCTCAATGCTACCCTTCCTATTTTCTAATACATCAAAAAGGAACATCCAGCCCCACTCTCTCTTCTCTGCACTGGGAGCCGCTCTCCTGCCAAGGCCCCTGAACCTCTGAAAATGTACGCTTGCTCCAAGTTCCTCTCCCCGCCCCCCCTTGGACAGGAGCACCTCTCAGCTGCTGAGCCGATCACTGTCTACAGTGGTGCTGAACCAACACAGACACTGACAGATGAGGACCCTTCTCTGAAGCAACAGCTCTTCTCCTATTCCACTCTGGGCTTCGTCCTCTTGGAGTCCATGGGGCTCTTTTGCCTCATGGTGGCCTTTCTCATCCTCTTCGCCATGGGAAGGAGCCGTCTCCACCCCCATTCTTTCTCCCACATCTTGTCTACTACCTTGTATGTTCCTTTTCCTGCACCTCCCCAGGCAGCCTGGGGAAAGTGGGTGGCTCAGGGCTTGACAGAAGGAAGACAAATAAATACTGTATTAAAAAAAAAAGGAACATCCACCTCCTCCCCATTTTCTTGATCTCTTCCCCAGTAGATATTTCATCTCTAATACAAATTATAATGCAGCTCCTCCTTTTCCTTCCTGTGGGCCTTTCGGGCTAGATGTTTGTAATGAGGATAATAGTGGCGATAACCCAAACCTCCTCAAAAGAGACCTTTAATCTGAGTGTGACACATTTTTTTTTTCTTACTCTTACGTTCCCATTCTTTTGTTGTTACTGTTCAGTTTGGTCGTCTATCAAGGTTGGAACTTCAGAGAGAGAAAAAGTAATCATTTTCTCTCAGCCATGGTCCATCTATGATTCCTCTACATGGCACCAAGACCAACTGTGTCCCACAAAAAGATAGCAGTGTGTGTTGAACCTCGAGTTCCAGTTCTGCCTCTCACACTAATTACCCTGTGACCTTGAACTTGGCATTTAATCATCCTGAGAATCAGATTTGTCACCCACTTAAGTGGAGGGGTTGAACTAGATGTTTCCTCGGAAATTTTGACATTAGCGTATTCTGACCATGAGTAAGACATTTCCTGTGTGGTTTTTTTCATGTTATTTTATTTTTTGTGGAACTGGGAATTGAACCAGGGAGTTTCTACCTCTGAGCTATACCCCCAGTTCTATTTAATCTTTTTATTTTAAAACAGGGTCTCACTAAGTTGCTGAGGCTGGCCTCCAACTTGCGATTCTCCTGTCTCAGCCTCCCAAGTACGGGGATTACAGGCGTGCGCCACCACATCCGGCTCCTGTGTGGTTGTTAGTCCTTGCAGTAGTTCTCCCCTAGATTGGAAGTGGTATGCTTTATGACCAAGAGATGGCAATTGGTTTTCAGTGGTGTTGGTTATAAGTGAATATTTATTTCTTCTTACCTCCTGACAAGTGCTCATGAATATCCTTCATTTTGTCGTAACATTCATTTCACTTATTCCTTTCTTAAGTATTAAATTCATAGAAAAAATCACTTAGCTCAAATAGATAGTTTTAAACATTCACATTTCTAACTCATCATTGCAATTCTGGGGCTTTAACAGATTTGTGGGCTTTAATATTCTATACTGTTCAGAGTTTGTGTGTATGAATGTATTTGCCCATGATGGAGTCTAGGTACCTGCAGCACAAGAAATATGCAGTTCTCAAAGTCAAAGTCTCTATCTAATTTTAGGTGGTCTCTGTCTCCTATTTATCACAAGTCTTTTTTTCCTCCCAAATGCCCAGTATTTCCTAGGGTCTAATATTTCACAAGCTCTGCAGCTTTGCTGTGAGATGGGTAACAAACCAATTTTTATTTTATAGATACTAAAACTGAGGCACAGAAAAAGTGTGTGATCTGCTCCCACACTCCGGCAGCACAGCAAGGAATAGCAGAATAAAGATGAAGAAAAAAATAATCTAATTCCTCCGTGATTCTCCTTTGCTGAGGATCAGAGCACTATGGAGCTAAAAAATTCTCTGAGAAACTAGCAGCCTACTATCCTCCTTTTAGGGAAGTCTGTATGTGAGCTTATACAGTAGAGCTGTCAAGCTCCTGATGAATGTATACTAATGTTTAATGCTTTTCATTACTAGATTGCCCTTCCTTCCTTCCTTCCTTCCTTCCTTCCTTCCTTCCTTCCTCCCTCCTTCCCTCCCTCCCTCCCTCCCTCTCTCCCTCCTTTCCTCCCTTTACCCAAGACCTTGCACATGCTAAATAAGCACTCTACCATTGAGACGCATCCCTGGCTCTTTTTTGGATTTTAAGAGTGTCTGGCTAAGTTGCTCAGGCTGGCCTTGAACTTTTGATCCTCAGTATCTTGAGTAGCTGGGATTACAGGTATGCACCACTGTGCCTGGCATTATCCTTCCTATTCTTTACCTTCGACCACAAATAAATTCTAGTACTCACCATGTCATGCTCTATCCCAATCTCTGTAGCAGCTTTTGGACTATGTCCCTCCAGTAATTATCCTCCTTTACTCCACCCTTCAGTTCATCCTGCAGTCTATATCTAGGGCTCTTCCTGAGGCACTGTTTCATTATTCCATTTAATTGAACAAGAGCAGGTAAAGACTTCCCGTTTCTCAGCATATCAGGTCTATGATCTTCTGCCTAGATTTTAAGGCCCCTACGGTGGATCCTATTCCTTTATTCAATCATCATTTCCCTATCATACTCCCAGCCCACATGTGCAGATTTCTTTTTTGTCCACATCAGGATATCATTTTGGTTTGGCACTCTGTTTTTCATCCAGAGTTTGTTTTCCATTTCTGTATCCATTCATTTAAGTCCTCCTCCTCTTAGGCCCTCGGTGAAGCCTCTGTTGACTGGTGCAACAACATCTTTAGAGTAGACACAAACTCTCCTCCTAGTTAGTATCACCTCTGTCAAACTCTCATTGCATTTGTGTGTCACTGTCGTCACCTAAACCATCAAGCTTTCTAGAGGGCAGGAATTGGGTTTTCTTTTTATTTTACTGAAAAGTACATAAAATGCAATAAGTACAAAGTGCAATAATGATCATAAATAAAACCAAATAGAGCTCTCAGTTAAGTACTTGTTGATTCTTTGAAATTCAGTGAATTGGATTTGTAAAGTGTGTGTGTGTGTGTGTGTGTGTGTGTGTGTGTGTGTGTACATACTTAAAGAATGGATTTTATATTTTTTGGGAAAAAAAGGTTGCTATAGTTTGTACCTAAAATGCCTGCCAAATGTCCACGCGTCAAAGGCTGAGTCTCCAGTTTGGTTCCAGTGAGAGGGCGTGAATATTTTAAGAGTGGGGCTCAGTGGGGGGTTTTAGGTCTTTTAAGGATGTGTCCTTAAAAGGAATTGTGGACACCAGTCTCTTCTTTTCTCTCTTTTTGCATCCTGTCCATGAGGCTAACTGGTACCTTTGCCACAGGCTCCCTGCCATTGTCATTGGGTACCCCCAACACATGCCTGAAAGCAATGAGTCTGCCCGATCATATACTGAAACCTCTAAAACCGAGCTAAAATAAACTTTTCTCTTTGTAAGTTGATCTATCTCAGGTATTTGTTAACAGCAATGGGAAGCGGACTACCATAAGAATCATAGAGGAATATAAGCAGCTTTACTTTTTTTTGAGGATTATTTATTTTCAACCATGGTTTGAATTTTAAATGTCTTCTAAAGCACTCCTTCCTTTAACTGGAAGTTGTTTTGCTACATAGAAGAGCAATATCCTCCCTGTCAAGGTGGTGTAGCATTTAATTTTCTCTCTCATTGCCCTCTCGTGTTCTGAGCATCCTAAGCCCTTATTTTTTATTCACTACAATACATGACTAAATCTTGAATTTGGATATTGTATGAACTGAAATGGCATATGACCAAGGTTCATATTTTGTAAGTGGCTGGAATTCATTTGAGAATATTGACATAATATAAATTTTTTTTTCTTCAAAGCAGATAAGGTGTGAACAGATCTTACCACAGAGGAAAATTTTAAATAAGCAGTCTTCATTTTGTAAATATTGTTTTGATCTAGAAGTTATGCAATATTTGAAATGTCCCAAATTTAAAATATGAAGGTTTCCTCCAATTCCGTGGGGTTGTGTTTAAAAATTGTAAAAATTTATTACATTAAAAAAATCATAAAAACTCACACATAGGCCCTTTTGAGTCTGGGTTAGAGAATTCTGTTCATCCAGTGTGTCAGCAATCAGCTCAGCAAGGATTCTTTCTTGGAATCTGCTTAAACTTTATTTGAAAGGATAATTGTTGCGAATCTTTAATTTGTTAATTTTTTTCTTAAATTAAATTGAAATTTATCTCATTGTAACTTCTAATATTGCTTTTTTTTTAACTCCAAGAAGCAGTGGCCAGTAGAACTTTTATTCCATGATGAAAAATGTCCCATATCTGTACCGTCCACTATAATAGCCACTAGCCACACATGGTTTGGAGCACTAATGACTTGATGAACTAAATTTTAAATTTTATTTTAATTTTACTTAATTTAAATTTTACTTAAATAATCACATGTGCTTAGTGCCTAGTGTGTTGGCCAGTGCAACTCTAGTATTTTGCAGAATAAAAAAGCAATCATTTTTATATGCTGGCTCTACAAACATTATTTTAAAGCTGATATTTGTATTTTCTTTATATGGACATTTTGTGTTTCCTCATTAATAGGTTTGCACTTTAGAGCTTATTTTGTTGCTACGGTGGCTGCTGCTGCTGGTGGTGTTGTGAGTCTCTCTTTTTTCTAAAGTTTTTCCAACTCAGATTTTATGACTGTTTCTAGATATTCCTTGGAGCTGTTTAGCAATTATAAACTTGAGATTTTATGTGTGTGTGTGTGTGTGTGTGTAAATATATATATATATATAAGTATGTATATTTATATTAAATATGTTATATATATTATATATATATTAAAATATATATTTATATATATTTTATATCACTCTGAATTCAAAGGAAAAATACACTGACATGTACATTGCAGAATTTGGAGGCATTGGGAGACCAAAGGCATGAGGCTTAAATAAATATTTCTTAATTCGGGGAGATTTTTGCCTCACAGGGGACATTTGGCAATGTCTGGAGATGTGTTTTGGTTGTCACGTCTGGAGTGGGCGTGCTCCTGTAGCTAGTGGAGAAAGGGCGAGGGTGTGCTAAACATCCTGCGATGCACAGGACAGAGCCCACACAATCAAGAGTCATCCAGCCCCAAATGTCAACAGTGCCAAGGTTGAGGAGGCCTGGTTTATGCAAACATTTAATAAAGAAGCATCATTTATTTAAGCACATAAAGACCTCATTCATTTGAAAAGAGGGAAAGAGAATGACAGAAAATTGCTTGCCTAGCTGGACTGAGTTTGGAGAGTGTTATAAGCTACATGTTTGTCTTTGGATTCCTTCTTCTACATTAGGAGCCGCATTGTGTCTGTGAATACAGTGGTAAATTTATGGACCCAAGAACATCTTCCAAAGTTCTTTATTCCTTCCTTCCTTTCCCTCTGAAACTATCACTGTGGTCTTGTTATTATCAATAGTCACCATATAGTTTTAATCCCTAGTTGTGCTTTCCTGTTTCACAGAGCACTGTCCGTGTTGGAACAAAACCACGGGTCACATAATAGGTCCAGATGAAAACGACACCATGTTTGCGAGGTTGGTTCAGATGTGTGTTTGGTGGGGCTCCGTTTTCCTTGGAAATATTTTATTTGGTACTGTGTGAGGCCAGTTAATCTTCTCCCTCATCTTGAGGCAGGAAATAATTAATACAACCTGGGGGGAGAGCCTGGCAAGCTAGCCAGAAGGAAATCTGACACCTAGTGAAATGTACCTCGCTTCCGGTTCAGCCCTACCGTGAAATTTCCCGAGGTTCAGAGGAAGGTTTGGCAAATCTTGCCAAATCTCTTGGTAAATTGGATAGTTTCAAATTCCAAAAGAAATGTGAAATTTTTACCTGTCTTCAAATTTCATGTGTAAAAAGGTTTTATTTTTTCCCTGTAGTCCAAGCAAAAGACTTCTTGCAATACAGGGACAAATCCAAGTTTCTTATTTTGGATAACTTTATTGGAAGAGACAATCGACTGAGGATAAAACCTCCAGGGAGACACATTTCATAGCAACTCATCCAGCCTCTTTCAGCAAACCCAGGAGTTTTCAATGGCCCT
Organism: Glis glis; assembly: GCA_004027185.1. Taxonomy (NCBI): domain Eukaryota; kingdom Metazoa; phylum Chordata; class Mammalia; order Rodentia; family Gliridae; genus Glis; species Glis glis. The sequence goes on from PVJS01001708.1 coordinate 35,766, forward strand.
GGCCTGCTATCACTGCACCAACAATTTCACATTGTTCATTATCACATTGTATCATAAGGTTCCCACATTCAAAGCCAAGCCAGGGGGAAAATACTCTCCCAGAGGGTTTTTCAAAGTTCACATGAGAGAGAAAGAGAGAGAGAGAGAGAGAGAGAGAGAGAGAGAGAAAAGGAAGAATGCATGAGACATTTCCTATCAAGTTCCAAAGAGTGGAAAAGAAAGTACGATGATAAGAATCAAGGGAAAAAATCCCTAAAATATCGTTCATGAAATGAGTTCTAGCAGGTTAAGTGAAGTTGCATTTCCAAGTTCTAATAGCAGTGTTGGGCTTTGGAATAAAAGAAAAGGCAGAAAACCTCGGTCTGGTTTGAGCAGATTCAAGGTCTGATATACTGCACACAATTTAAAAATCTCCTTGCAGAACCTCTGTCCATCCACTTAGTACCTAGGGCTGCTTCGCCCAGCTCTCAGGGGCCCCAGCAGGCAGGCTGATTGCAGTCCTGCTAAGTCAGCAAAGGCAGGCTTCGTTCCAGCCTTCCACTGTGTGGCTCCTTTTAAAGGAGCCACATCTTGCCAGGGCCTTGGAGCCATTACAGCTTCATGATAAAATTTCTGGCAATTTAATTAATACAAAGACATTTGAATAGTTTCTAGTGTTTTGTAATCTCCTCCTGTCTGAGTACCATATAATCAAGGACATTCAACTGGAACAGAATTAGCCTACTTTAAGGACACCCCAAACAAATTCATGCATGCTGAAGTTATTTAATCATTGGTGCTGAGAAATGGATATGGTTAGGATGATGAACTGAATTTCTCTATGGTGTCTTTGATTGAAGGGAATGCTCCTATAGAAATATTGATCTCTGGGATAAATAAAAACACTTGGGTTTAAAATTACATTGATTATTACTAACTACTCCTTTTTCATTGAAAGCAATACAAGGTCCATCAACTAAGATCTATAGCCGCAAATCGAAGCCCATTTTTCAGTGTTCAAAACATGGGGAAAAAAATGTTGTTACCAAATCTATCTTTTCAACCACCCCATAACATAGGTAGCAATTGCTGTCAGCGTTGACACATGCTAACATGAAGAGTGATGATAAGTTATTCTTTCTTGGTCTTTTTGGTAATCAAGCATGCTGAAATTGTGATTGATTGCTGGCTCCAAGTGGATTTCTTTTGAGGGCGAGGTTCCAAAGGATTTCCTAAGGCCAAATCTAAAATAGCAAAGTGAAAAAAAATTATGAATTTTCCCTAATAATTGATGCTAAAAACTGACTTTCAAAATATTCCCAGGGAAGTCATATCTTTGGAATTAAATTACTAGGAAATTGTTCTAATTGTTTCAACAAGAGATAAAAATAGTCTGGAGTGCTCTGTTTTGGTTAACGGTGAATGAAGTTTAATTCTTGGGAAAATCCAAAACCAAACCCATTCTACAATACACTTGCCTCAGTAACTTTCTTCGGACTGAAATAAAGCTGTGAGTCAGGGTTTGAACTGATTTGTAACATAAATACAAGACTGGCTCCCAGTAAGTAATTCACCCATTAGGTGAATTGATTCTTTGACTCGGGAGAAAAACCCGGAAAGTTATGAGTAACATCAGCATATGAATGAGTGATGAGGCCAAGTCTGTATCATACCATGCTTTTCTCTAATTCTAGGTCCCTAGCCCAATCATGGAGAAGGTGTACTTCTCCCCAGAAAGTTAGAGAGCAGCAAAACTCAGTACTTTCCTAGAGAGGACTGTTTGGTATCCTGCTGAGCTGAGAGTAAAATGACCCTGTCAATGCCTCCTTCTTAAACCATCCACTGACATGGGACCAAAGAATTGCTCAAGGAAATTAATGGCAGACACTTTAAAAAAACTGAGTGGAAAGAAAATTCTGCACCGAGGGGGAATCAGTCTGAAATTTATGGCAGTAGAAAGTACCTTCATCAAATACTGTAGCTGTAGTTTAAAAGGACTGGATAATTTTATGATCAATAACAATATTTGTAAGCCTGCATGCTAAAATGGAGAAATTAAATCTCATGCTTCAGAGCTTAAGCTATTTGCTGCAGGGGTCCAGCAGGAGTGTTTCCATTACATACATCATTATAAACCAGCGCAGGCATATTGCCGTCTCTTTCTGCCTTCACGTGAAGCATGAGAAATTGGTCACTGCCAACGGCCTGAGTTAAATGTCTGACACAGAGATTGTCTGGGCTCTCTTCCCATTAGCTAAAGAATGGAGGTGCTAGGGCTGTGGAGGGTTGGGTGGGGCTTGAGTAGGGAAGGCGGAATGTTATGAGTTAGATTCCTCATATTTGGATAATTTGAAGCTGACAACTGTATTTCCATTACCCATTGGTAAAAGAGTGAGAGAAGAAAGATAAATTCCAAAGAATGATGTCACCTACATGCCCGAGGTTTAACAAGTGACAGAGAGCCCAGAGTCTCAATCTATTTCTAGTACATATTTGTGTGAGCAGACAACCCAGTAAAATCTCAGTCATCTCAGTATATAATGCCAGCTTTCTGTCCTGGAATAATGAAGCTTACTTTAAAAACCATTTATAAAAATATTGGAGGAAATTTAAGGTGAAAAAGGTTCAACACGGTGAGTAACTGAAGTAGTGGGAGTTATACTCTTGAAGCCTGTAGTATAACCAGGTCCATTTGGAACTCAATTCAAAGAGACTCTATTGAAAGTCAAGTTGAACATAGGACAGAAATTATTAGGGACTGGGGAAGGTGAGGGTAGAAGAAGGGTGGATGGATGTGATCAATGCACGATATATGCATGCATGGAAATATCACAGCAAATCCTATTAATTTATACAATTAATGTGTCAATAATAAAAAGAGACTTTACTATGGAAGAGAATTTTTATAAGGGTGTTGGACTCATTGGGGTATATCATACCAGGTATCAAGGACGGCATAATACTGAGCCTAAATGTCATACAATTCCTGCTTCCCAGTTCAGACTGATTGTAGGAAAAGACTGTCTGATTTATAGAATCATTTTTAGAAGTGTAGTTGAATTACTTTTAAGTGGGCTGATGCTATAATTGTCTTAATCAAGGGCTTCCTCATTCTTCAAATGATGGGTCTATGGGCAAACACACTTTGATTCTCAGCCAATGATTTCTTATCTGTTAACAGCCTCTTATAATTTGAAATATTTTGACTACCGAATGGTGTCCATTAAGCACCAATGTGTCAGCCATTTAAAATTAATCAGTAACTGATATAACTAAAAATAAAAGCTTCTCATGTTCAGTTAAGATCACTGGGGAAAACAAAAACCAGCGAGCGAGTGAGCAAGTGAGAGAGAGAGAGAGAGAGAGAGAGAGAGACAGAGAGAAACGAGATGCTTTCTATACTAACTTCTACGGACAAATCATGCCTAAATAAAAATGTATGATACCCATTAGGCTTCTTCCTATACTAATATGCCTCAATTCCCTCATTACTATCTGGAGATACTTAAGTCATACCACACTGGAACACACTCTTTCCAGCAGTCTCTCCCACGCTATGCCTCTGTGGAGAAACAGTGAGGTGGTGTTTGTGTCTTTCATGAACAATGATGTTGGTAAGGGCTCACGTTACAGGTGAGCTGTGTGCACATGAAAAAGTGTTGCTTTAATGTCTCCCACCTGGAAACAGGAAATATTCAGTAGTCATTCCCATCCATCTCGTGCTGAGCTTAACATTAATAAGGTAATACCTTTAAGTTCTCTGAGGTTTCGGGGAGAAAGGCAAGCTGGGAGAAGAGTTGTTATTATTTCTGAGACTTCCCGTCTCAAGCCAGCTTAAAGGCTGAGAGTCCCGAGGTGCTGCTGTAATAGCAGCACTAATAATGTGCAGTTACAGCGCATCTCACGTGAGGCACTCTGCAGGCATTATACACATTCATTCATTAAACCTGAACACACCCCAGAGATAGGTTAACTGCTTTAATACTTCTTTATGCCAAAGTAAACGAAAACAGAGGGGGAATCAAGTTAGTCAAGACTGTATGATGAACCTGTGGCAAACTGGAGGGAGGAAGATGCCCCAAAGCTCCTCAGAGATTCAGTGAAATATCTGGCCTCATTTGGCATGAGCATGTATCTGTCCATATATGTTTGTTTAATTTTACATCATCTTGTTCTAGAAATAACTAAAGAACACTTAAAATAGATTCTGTATTGCTAGGTAACACAAACTGAAAAGAAGTGGTTAGGGAGGAGCCCCCCCCCAAAAAAAATAAAAATATAAAAATGAGACGAAGCCTGGGATGAAGTACAATTAGTGTTTTATGGGAACAAAGTCTGGCAAAAACTCTCATTACAGATTAGTGGAGTATAAAGGGAAACACATTGCCTCAGTTTCCCCTATCCATATGCCTTAGTAAGAATTTTTTTGTGTGTGTGCTCTGGGAAAGAAAGGGCTATAGAAAACATTAAAACTTGGTAAAACTAGACTCCAAGTCAGATTGCTGAGTAACAGTAACAGAACAATATCATTAGGGCCCAATAGAATCTTGAGTCTTGGTGTTTTAGTCAGCTTTTCTGTTACTTGACCAAAACACAGGACAATCACAGCTCAGGGAAGGAAAGGAGTATTGGGGCTCACTGTTTCAGAGGTTTAAATCCACAGTTGGTTGTCTCCAAGGCAGAAACTGTGGCAGCAGGGCATGCAGTGGAGAAAAACTGCTCTCACATCGTGGTGGCCAGAAGCAGAGAGAGAGACAACAAGTGACCAGGGTCAGATAAAGTCCCAAAGGCCACACCCCTCCTCCAACCACTCCCATCTGCTCACATTACCACCCAGTAAATCCACTCAAATGATTAACACTATCAGTGGATTTGCCCACTGATGAGATGAGAGCCTTGATCCAGTGATTTCACCTCTGAATATTGTTCCATTGCTTGCAGCACATGGACCTTTAGGGGGACACTCTGAACCCAAGCCATGACACTGGTGCGTCTTCTAAAGGGAAAATGTCAGAAGAGTGTATTCCCCCACCATCCCGAGAGGTGAACATCAGAGACAATGAGATAAACTAAGAGCAATATTGATCAGTGACAGAGGTTATGGGTGAATTACTGACACAAATGGGGCAGTGATGCAGGGTCTGGGCAGAGTTTGCAGGCTTAGAGGTAGGTTGCCACAGCACGGACAACAGTTCATGGGCAAACAGAGTGCCAGCCACGTAGTGCTGCCTATGTGTGGGGAGGCATCTACACAGGTGAGTGAGGTGTCAAGCTGAGCCAGGACCGCAGAGCTGTAATCCTCAGTGAGGTGGCTCCCTCTCTGTTCCCTCTGCCTCACCCCTCAGCCGCAGCCTCAGCTCCTCAGCCGCAGCCTCATTTCTCTAAGCCTCAGCTCCTCAGCTGCAGCCTCATTTCTCTAAGTCTATTTGTATTTTTGTTACTGAAGGTTGAACCAGAGGCATTCTACCGCCGGGCCACACTCCCAGTCCTATTTAATGTTTTTTATTTTGAAATGGGGTCTTGCTAAGTTGGTGAGGCTATTCTTGAACCTGTGATCCTCCTGTCTCAGCCTCCCAAGTACTAGGATTACAGGCATGCAACACCACGCCTGTCTCCTTTTTCTAAGTCTTTAAAAAGATACAATGTAGCTGGGTATGGTGGCACATGCCTGTAATCCCAGTATGTGGGAGACTAACACAGGAGGATTGCAAGTTGGAGGCCATCCTCAGCACCACAGTGAGACCCTTAGCAAATTAGCAAGACCCTGTTTCAAAACAAAGAGTAAAATAGGGCTGGGGTGTAGCTCAAGGTAGACTATCCCTGGTTTCAATCTCCAGTATCACACACACAAAACACACAATATATCCTTCTTATTGGACTAGTATGACTTGAGTGTAATGCTTTCTAAGGGGTGATCAACCTCTACACTTTGCCTTTAGTGCTAAACTGGCCTTATTAGGGATTTTTTTAAATTGAGGTGTTGTGTGTGTATGTCTGTGTTTCTTATGTTGTTCCTTAAAGTCCTCATGCAGTACTTCTTGAGGTCCTAATCTAGTTAGGACTTGGGGGGCAAAGTCTTGTATATGGTGAGACATCCACAGATAGGACATGGATATCAGGTGGGAACTTGAGGTCTCTTAGTATCTAGAGAAGACCAGCTCAAAGCCCCATCCCATGCCTCCTGGAAGTACAAAACTGTCCTCCTCCTTTCTGCACATGCACTGTGACTTTACTTCCCATGATCATCACAGGCTAAGGGTCCCCACCTTCACTGAATTAGTTCAGTTAAGCGATCATCCTGGTCTCCCATATATGCTGTTATTCTGTACCATTCACTTTTTTTTTTTGCGGACCAGGGATTGAACCCAGGGGCGTTCTACCTCCGTGCTACACCCCCGGCCCTATTTTTTATACTTTATTTTGAAACTAGGTCTCACGAAGTTGTGGAGGGCCTCACTAAGTAGAGAGAGAGAGAGAGAGAGAGAGAGAGAGAGAGAGACAGAGAGAGAGAGAGAAAGGGAGAGACAGAGAGAGCTGAGGCTGGCCGCGAACACCAACTCATAAAGAACTTTGTGAAGATAGTGAATTCAACCATGCTTTGTAGTTCAGAGGAATTTATATTCCAACAACAAGTTATTTCCACTTAAACATTCAAAACTCCTGCTCATTCATTCATTCTTTCACTCATTCTTTTCTACAAAAAAAAAATATTGGGTTGGGAAATGTAGCTCAATGGCAGAGTGCTTGCCTAGTAAGTGTGAGAGTCTGCATTTAATTCCTAGTACTGCAAAAGGAAAAAAAATAAAAGTAAGTGTCTCCATTGTAATAGGCACAGTTCTAGGTGCTTGTGGGTTTATCAATGACCAAAAATGACCAAGATTCTTACCCTCATGGAGATCAAATTATAGTGGATGTTTGAACCAAGCCACTATGCATTCCCAAATCGTTTTCCTTGGTTGCTGTGGCAGGTTCCAGTCATTCCACAAATTTTCTGGCTCTTCTCTCCCATCACCTTTGAGGATTAAAAATAAAGTCCACCAATTTTCTCATGCACAGTAGTTCAACTATGAATGTGGTGCCTTGATACTTGAACCCAGGTTCTCAGGTTCCTTAAGTTCTAAGGTTTCTACATATTAAAATAATTGTTTAATCATAGACAGTTACTTCCTTATGAGTAATTACAACACCTCTACGTTCACACAAAATGAGCCTTGATTAGGGAATGTGTAGACTAAAATAAACATAAGTATTAAGATATGCTTACCAGAAAAATAAATGATCTAAACATTGGCGTATGAGTTGATGAATGTCTTAAAAATTCAGTCATCCTTCAAAGAAATGGTTTTCCTGCAATATAGGAGTCTATGAGATCCTAGGTATTGAGTCATGGGAGAAACACAAAATAAAAAACAACAACAACAAACAAACAAAACCAATAAACAAGAACTAACACAGTTTGCTTTTGAGAGAAAATTTTCAGATAAATTTACTAAATCTAAAGAAACCTGTCAATATTTCTAGGTAGATTATCACCAATTGAAATCAGAGAAGGCTCATCTACACATGATAATTCACACAAATCAGATAGATCCTTCTGGAAATGAGGACTACACAAGTTTTCCAAGCAGGTCATCTGTGTTGAGGTGGGTTTATTGGTGAATTAACCAAGGGAGGATTATTTGTTTCTTAAGAGTGTTGGGCAATGATTGAGGAAGACCTGATGGTCTTTCATCAGAAAAAGGTAGAGGTATTAATTCCTAAAGACTGAGGAACAGGACACCCATTAAAATGTGACTATAGATAGCTCTTATAGAGATGGAATTCCTTCTGAATGGGGCATTACAAGGATAACCAAATGATGGTCTGGTGAGAGAAAATTTCATAAAGTAGGAATATATCATTTTGATGTTATAAGTCACCATTCCTATGAAGTAGTCATTAATTATCTCTTCAGATTTATTAATTTTCCCCAATTTCCTGCCCCTTAAGGAGATGGAAAAGTCAGAAGTGTTTGATTTGAACGATATGGGCTCTGAAAAATTATGAAGCATGTACAAAAAAGCTACCTAACTCTATTAAAAAAATATAAAACAAATAGTAACAACAAATTTCTTCTGAATAACTTATCTTGATTAACTTTTCCTAAATCCTCACTATGGGGAAACAGGACTTGGGATCACCAAAATGCAAGAGGATTCTTCTAGGACATCAGTAAATATGAGGGGTTGACATAGAAATGCACACATTTTAAATTTAATTAACATAGAACAATTACTACGTATCAGGCATTCCATTAACATATAGCAGTTACTACATGTCAGGCATAATTCTAAGGGTTTTATAAACATCAACTCATTTTATCCTCCTAAAAGTCTATGAGATGGGCACTACTATTTCCAAGGGACTCTAGTGTTCCAGTAGAGGCAGAAATCCAGTTGTGAATTCTTTGTTTCTCTTTATGTGTGTGGTGATAGGAAGGTTCAGTACTCATCATTATTATCATCCTCTTCTTCCTCCTCCTCATCATCATCACCATAACCATCATCATCACTAATTTGGTACTTATACCAGCAGCCATTGTTTGTAAGAAGCTCAGGTTAGTCCCTAGTGGCAGCCCTTCAGGAAAGTTCCCTTACCAGCCATTCCCTTTTGCTTGTCCATGCCTACACACTGCCCAAATCAACATGGTGTGAGGACTCAGGAAGTGAAACATCTTAAATGAGCGCTTCTTTCTCTATAGAGAAAAATAGTAATATTGGGGATAATGATTAAGGATTTCCCCAAATCTCCTAGAGTGGGGATATTTTGTGGGGAGTAGAGAACTAGCCTCTCAAAGGACTTCAGAGTTCAACTGGGAGAAAAAGCTCAGGCCCCAAGGTCAAGTAGAGGAGGAAATGCTTCACTCTTCTTCTCTGCTATTATTATTATAGGTTAAGCATCTCTAACCCAAAAATCTGAAATCCAGAAATGTTTCAAAATCTGAAACTCTTTGAGTGCCAACATGACACCACAGGCAGAAAATTTCATGCCTGATAACCTGTAACGGGATGTAGTCAAAACAGAGGTAAACTGAAAATATTGTATAGAATTACCTTCAGGTTATGTGTATAAGATGTATATGAAACATAAATGAATCTCATGTTTAAATATGGGTCCCATCTCATTATATATATGGAAATATTTTAAGATCTGAAAAAAATTTCCAAGTCCAAAACACTTCTGGTCCTAAGCACTTTGAAGAAGGAATACTCAACCTGCATTATCAATTTCATCATTCTCCTCCTCCTCCTCCTATCATCATCACCATCACCATCATCATCACTAATTTGGCACTCATACCAGCAACTTTATTAAAATTTGTATTTTTAAAAAGAAAGAAAGCAGAAGAAAGTCAAAGCAATAGTGGTTTAGAGGAAATATTAAAAACAAAACTTGAGAATAAAAGAAAAGAGGGTTGGGGATGTAGCTCAGTGGTAGATCATGTAGCCAACATGTACAAAGCCCTGGGTTCAATTCCCAGCACTGAAAAAAGAAAAAAAGAAAGAGAAAGAAAGAAAGGAAGGAAGGAAGGAAGGAAGGAAGGAAGGAAAGAAGGGAAAAAAAGAAAGAAAGAAAGAAAGAAAGAAAGAAAGAAAGAAAGAAAGGAAGAAAAGAGAAGAGAATAAAGTAAAACTGGATAATGAAAATTCCAGTAGAATTAAATGTTGAGTTTGAAAATAAGATTAAACAAATGAGTTTTAAAATAAAAGATAAAAGTGTGGATCATTAAAATTGTAAAACTATAGATGATTAAAGAATAAGATAAAATACTTAAGCCCATAAGATAAAAAGTTTAAATGTAAAAATAGATAAAACTAAGGATTAGTAGGAATTAATCACTAAGTAGGAAAAAATTAAGGCATTGAAACTAAAAATAAAGAGGATTAGAGGGAAATATGTTAAGAAGAAATTAGAGAGCTCCAGAAGAAAATGAGAAAGAAAAAAAAAAAGGTCTCTAAGCAGTTAAGAAATGAGGCTTGTTTAAAATGTCCATGCACTGGGATAGCATCCTTTCAGAGAGAAGAGCTGAAGGAGGAAGAGAATATAGGGATGAGTTCCACTTTTTCTAGGACCACGGGCTTCATGGGACCCCGCTAAGCTGTGTCTTACCTGCCATAAAGCAACTTTCCCTTATACAATGGAAAGATGAGGCACTGCTGAGCCTCCCCTGTCTGATCCTAGGACATTTCATTTTAGGTTTTTGTTGTTATTGTTGTCCATTAATGTAGTCTGCTTTTTATATAAGGCAGGGTACTTAATTCTTAGGGACAGGATTTATGGACTACTTATTGCTACAAGTTGGTAAACATCAGGGAATCTGAATCATGAGCAGCAGCCAAACTGATAACAAATTATTTTTCTGTTAAATTTCCTTTTAATAATTTGTAAAATTATCTTAATAAATGCATAATGCATTAAAATGTTTTTAATGATGGAATAATTTGTTTTCCCCATAGCTCAAATAAGATTAGAGTGGCATGGAATGTCACTATACACAGTAGATATTTCACTCTTGCCACGCTTACCATGCTATCATCTATGAGGGCCTTTCCCAGCATCATAATTTTTTAAGCATCCTCTTATGAATGTAAACATTGGCCTTGACGTCAGGCCTGGCGCAGTAGAGGAACTGGGGAGGCTGGGTAACTCAGGGTTCCTCCATGGCTATGTCTCTGCTTCCTTCCCTTTTGGATAGCTTCATTCTTTCTCCCTCAGCTGCTCCCCACTTTGCCAAGCATGAGGTCCAGATGGGGTTCTACTGCCTATGCTGCCTGGTTAGCACCAATGACCTGTGTAAGAGTCAACGTGCGCCCTCTGTAGAGTCAGTCATAGAGTCTCATCTTCTTACCTGCAGGAAGTCAGAATGCAACTTAAACCATTCACTCAGAGGCTTCTCCTGAGATTTACCTAATCTCAGCCAGAGGGGAGAAACCTAGAAGTCACTGTAAACCTTGAGGAGGGAAAGCTGAGAAAAGGAAACCAAACTTAAAGAGACATATCCTGGGAGTCCTGGCCAGCCTCTGAGAGGGCTGTCTTGAGGTTGTGATAGTTTTTCTGTCTGTAGGAATCAATACAGGAAGATACTTCCCACCCTGCCGTTATACTCAGAGAATGGTGTCCAATAGCAAGGTGGTTTGAGTCACCATTTAATGGGAAAATATTTTAGTTTACTTTTTTATTCTCTTGAATAAGGTAGGTATAGTAGTCTGGGTTGGTATGGGTTAAGTCAACATGCTAATCTGTGTGTGTGTGTGTGTGTGTGTGTGTGTGTGTGTGTGAAAGAGATACTTGCACATGTACTTATTATTGCATAAAATTTCTGAGTGCACAGCCCAAAGTCTGTCCATTAGTCTCTTATATCAAGGATAATTGAAAGTCTCAATATTCAATTGTGTGTGTGTGTGTGTGTGTGTGTGTGTGTGTGTGTGTGACTGGGCATTGAACCCAGGGACATTCTACTTCTGAGTCACCAGCCAGCACTATTTTATTTTGAAGCAGGCTCTCACTAAGTTGCTGAGGCTGGCCTCGAACCTGCCATCCTCCTGTCTCTACCTCCCAAGTACTGAGATTACCGGCGTGTGCCACCATACCCGGCTCAGTATGCGTCTCAGTCAACATTCTCACTGCTGTGACCCAATAAGCCTGACCACACAACTGAGAGGAAGGAATATTTATTTGCTCCTAGTTTTTGGAGATGTCTGAGGAACTCAGGGCATGGCGGCAGGAAAGAGAGAGAGAGGGGGAGAGCACAGGCTTCACTCTCACTTCATGGAGTCAGGAAGCAGAGAGCAGGCAGGGGAAGGACAGACTTTATACAATCCCCAAGACCACACCCCCGGGACCCCTCCTTAGCAACCAAGCCCCACTTCCAACATCGCTACCTTGTTTCCATGAGGGCAAAGGCCACATTCTAAATCCAAACCATTCCAGTTTGCTAATCTTATAATTGGTACTCTTCCCTGAACTCCAGGGCCCTTTTCAGAACTGATTTTCTCATGCCAGATTTCTTTTACAACCCCCCCCCCCACACACACATACACCTCGGGAATCCCACTATCATCACTTAGGCTTTAGAAAATCTAAGAGATTTTCCTATTTATATTTGATTCCCAGTTGCTAATTTGGAGTTTTATCCCAGGAGTTAATGAAGACTGTTCTTCAACCACCTATATACAGCACTCATTTAAAAAAGGTACCAGCAAAGACAAATCATTGGCCACTTTCGCCCCTTAGGAATCTGGCTTTCAGTCTGACTATAAACTCTGTTAAACACACAAAGATCCTCTGTGGTGGGTTATCTATTTCGTTACTAGTATTAAATTCTTCCATTTGCTACAAATATTTTTTAGTAATATAAAGTTCTAATAATATGGGGATAGATTAATTATACTTATTGAGTGGCATACTATGAACTCATTAAAATGTATTGGCAATCAATTTGGGGGGGGAAGGGTCAAGGTGGACAGAGAATTAATAAAATTTGTCAAATATAAAGCAGATACTACCATAGACAGTTTCCTATATATTATCCTATATATTTCATTTTATCTCTCAGGAACTCTCTGAAATAGTTCCATGTTAGAGAAAGGAAATGAAGCTCAGAAGTTTAATTTGTCAATCACTTAGCTCATTGGATTTGAGGCTGGGATTCAAATCTATATTTCTCTGATTGCAAAGTCCAACTTTTCTACTTTAACAAGTGGGGAAAATAATATATTTATATTAATATATATGTATATATATACATACGCATATTTGAATAAGATCTATAAAGAACTGAAACAAGTGAAATCATCCTTTATGCTTTGGTGATGCTTAGATAGTTAAGTTTCATAATATTATTACTGTACTAACTTGGGTTAAAAAGGGTTAAATATTGAATTTAGTTTGGCCCATTTTTTTTTTATTCCCCAATATGAACCATCTAGCACTGTCCCCCGGGGAAAAGAAAAGTAGCTTTAAGCAAAAGCTACTAGTCTTGAGAATCTACCACACATTTCATTGACTATTAGAAGATATCAGTTATAAAGTCATACATTATCATACGTGCCACTGTGATGGTTCCTAATATGTGTCAACTTGACTACATCATGGAAAGCCTAAGTATTTAAACATTTATGAGTGTGTCTATGAGAGAAATTCTGGATAAGTTGAGCATCTGAATTGAACTGGTGAATTCAGTTCAACAGATTGTTGCCCCTGCTGCCCCGCAGTGTGGGTGAGCTTCATCTAATCTGTTGAGGGACTGAATAGAACAAAGAGGTAGAAGAAGGTTGAATTCACCCTGCCTGACTGTTTGAGCTGGGACATTGGTCTTCTGTCCTCAGAGAGGTACAGAAGTGGCTCCCCTGGTTCTCAGTCCTTTGTACTTGGACTGAACTACACCATCTACTTTCCTTGGTCACCAGTTTGTTGATAGAAGATTGTGGAACTTCTCAGCTTTCATAATTGTATGAGCTGATTCCTCATATATGTATACATGAGGAATTGTATATAAACATGTATATACACTATTGTTTCACTTTCTCTAGAGAAGTGTAATAAAACCACTAAAAAAGATAAAGTGTTGTCTATTAAAGTACACTATGAATCAGCAAATTTTTCTGTAGATGGCTAGATATTTTAGGCCTTGGGGTCAATATAATCTCCATCACAGTGACTGAATTCTGGCGTGGTGGAGGAGAGCAGCCACAAGCGATATGTAAACAAATGGGCGTGGACCTGGTCTGATTGAATTTACTTATGGGCACTGAAATTTGAATTTCGTATAACTTTCACATGTTATGAAACACCATTTTCTCTTACGATTTTGTTAACCTTTTAAAAACATAAAAGCCAAATTTAGGTCTAGAGACATAGAATAGCGGGTGGTGAGCTGAATTTGATCTGCAGGACATTACAGTTTCTTATCACATTAATTACAAAATGCATTATGAGTTTCAGAGATGTTAGAATATAGGAATATGTGCATATAAGATTGAAAATGTTCAGTAATATAGAATACTAGTCCTTTGGAGTTCCCTGAATTTTAGCATCAATAATATATGTCTATAATACTTTGCCATTTAGCCATTGGCAACCACTGTTGGGCACAGATTCTGTCTCTTCTGGGAAATGGTGAGAAGCAGATGTGAGTTGGAGAAGGCTGAGAAGAAAGACCGAGAGACAAGGAGCATGAGGCCGTCTAAATGTCTAGGAGACTAATAACACATGCAATTTGTATATACTTTATGTTCTAAAAGTGTTAATATGTACATTGTCTTATTGAACTTTCAGCATGAATCTGGTACTCACAATAGAAATGAGCTGCGTATCAGAAAAACCTACACTTAAGAGATTTAGAGCTGTATTACTGGTAAGAGTTATATACAATTGTTCTTCCTTAGGCAACACACTAATATTCAGTGAGTGTTTCCGAGGGCGAAAGGTAAGCTGACATATTTCAAAGCACTAGGGAAAAGAGATGAGAAAATGAAGTAAGATCCAATGCTCCTAGTGCCTTAAATAATCTCCACCACTTAAGGAAATTGAAAGCGAGAGACTGCTCACTGGTGATCCTGGTCGGCGGGTCACAGCCTTTCTCTTTCCTTTTCCTTCAGCAGAAGCCACTACCTCTTAGCCAATATTGCAACAAGGCTATCTGTGGGACACTATATGGTCATATCTGAGCCAGAATGTCGTTGGTTCATTAATTAAATTTAAACATTTTGACAGTTATCGCTGATTTAATTTCCTTGTTCTGTTTTGCTTCTCTTCCTCATTTAAGCCAAGTAACATGAGATGGTGAAAATAACATGGACTTTGGACTCAGGGATTTGAATCCCAGATGTGCTGTTTATTAGTTTGTGACTCTTGGCAAATTGCTTAACCTTTCTGAACTCTTTCATTATTCTCATCTAAAAAAGGAAATAGCATTACCAACACTGTAGAAAAGTTGACCATGAATTAATACATACAATAATGTGCAGAGGAACATGCTTACCTCCAGGTAATATGTTTTAGCTCTAACTGTATGCATTAAATGAGAGTCATATATAAAATTCCAAAAAGCATCCAGTAAGTGATAAATAAGCCCTTAAGTACCAAGAAAGCAAACTCTCCTCTATGTGGATCTTCACATACACCTTTTTAGCCAGTTCAAAACCTGTGTTCCCCTCTTCTCTGCCCTGGTCACCTCAGCCATTTTCTGTTTAGTTTCTTCACACTCATTTTCTCAAGTATTTACTAAGGGCATGTAGTAGAGAAATTACCCAGCTCATATCTACCTTTTATAAAATTAATCAGTATCTACTTCCCTCTATTCCACAATCAAACCATTTTTCCCCTTTACTATGTCTACTTTACTGGTCTCCCTCTTAAACAGCGAGTGGTTGATGATTCACTATGCCCTCACATACGTTTGATATGTACAACTCAATGCATATTTCTCTGCCTTTCATCTTACTAGGTCTCTAAGCAGCGGTGGACACTGTTGACATCTTCTTGCTTCTTGAAATATTCTTTTGTTTTGTGTCATGAGCAAGCTCCACCATGACCTCAGAACAGACATATTTGTATCTTTCTACAATGTCATAATTTATTGAATAAATTCATTCATAAGCTCTATCAATTTCATCAGCATTAATTGACTGGATACTCATGATTATGACTTGATAGTCACAAGGAGGGCGATCATGAGTCCTTTTATTCCATTTCAATCTTACTCTCTAATATCTATAATACTGAAGCCACATATCACACATATCACATCACACACAATGATATATAGGTTACAGAAAGACTAAGAAAGGGTAAATAGTGGCCACAAGGTGTCCAGAGGCCTCACTGAGAGCAAAGGTAGAGTTCATATATACTTGCAAAAGAGTCACTACAGATAACTTGTTCAGGGCACGGAGATATTCAGCACCCAGAACCCCCAGAACTGTCCAAGGCAAAGGTTCAGAGGTAGGCAGGGAGATGTAAAGTGGCCAAGCAGGGCGGTTGTGCTGAGCTGAAGCCGCTGCCTTCTTCCTGGTAGGAGCCTTCTTGTAGGTGTTTCAGGTGAGGGGTTGCATCATTTGGCGGTCTGGTGTGTTTGATAAATTCATGGGTCTGATTTCTCTGGTATGGGTTTGTTCCATCCATGCATCCATGTGCTACAGATTTAATTCAGTAAGTTCACAGGTGGTCATTTTTGTTAGCATAATTGATTTATTTATCAGTTTGTGCCTTATGCTTGTACTGTGTCGCTGGGGGTTATTGTTTTCGATAAGTTCTGTATGTCTAACATCTGGTGGTTATTTACTCGCTTAGACAAGTTACCAAGTCATTCTACCTTAGCATTTGTGCTCAAAATGGAGGAGCTCAGGGCACATTGTGGCTGCACCCAGTCCTCGGGGCTAGGTGCAGCTTTTCTATCCAACATGGAGTAACTCAGAGAAGGTGCCCTGCTCTCCACACTTTGTCCTCCATCATGTTTCTCTTTTCATTCCACCTCTCTGGCTCTTCCATCTGTGTTTTTCTTGCAGGCTTCTCTTTTTCTGTGAAACCATAAAATATGATGCTACCTCTAGGCTCTACCTAAGCTGCCTTTGTTTCTCATCAGAACTTCTTTTGCAGTCAATTTACTTTCTCACTTTATTTTATTTTATTTTATTTTATTTTATTTTATTTTATTTTTGTGGTATTGGGGAGTGAAGCCAGGGGCATTCTACCTCTGAGCCATACCCTCAGCCCTATTTTATTTCTTATTTTGAAACAGGGTCTCACTAAGTTGTGGAGGGCCGCTCTACGTTGCTGAGGTTGTTCTTAAACCTGTGATCCTCCTGTCTCAGCCTCCCAAGTACTGGGATTACAGGCATTTGCCATCATGCCAGGCTAGTTTTTCACTTTAATATTTCTGTTATTATTTCCCTCATCCTACCAGTAATCCAAGCTGAAAATGTCAACTCAATCCATCTCCTTCTTTTCCCTTCTCCTAGTCCTTTCTCAATGTGTCTGTATTGCACATTCATGGAATGAATAAATGATATAACTTCTCGCAAAACAGTTGCAATTGCACCCTTACAAAATATATGTGATTCAGTTCCTGCCAAGGTTCCTCTTCCCAGGAATGTTATACTCTAAAGTAATGCTCTACTCATTGTTTTCAGAAAACCCTCTAACTATGATCTAACTATGAGACTGACGCATCTTTCCTTAAATGAAGACTCAGAGCCAACAGCACTTGGTGGGAATTTAAAAGAGCATTATTAGAATTGGCATCTGACAGCCTTTTATGTCAATAAAAAAACAGTGCCAGGTGTGGTGGCACACACACCATATCCCACAGGCCAAAGCATATCACATAGAGGAGCACAAAGTGCAGTCAAAAGAGTCAAAGTGCAGGCCAGTGCTTAGCTCCTGTTGTGGGAGGAACTGCAAGGTTGCTTGATAAAAGCCAAAGACACACGAAAGGGGGAAGGAATGGGGTGGTGAGTCTGACCTGCTACACTTGCTCTACAGTAATGAGACCCTGGATCCACTAACTGGACAGAAGGATTCTGGTCCTCAGTATGGGGTTCCCTGTGCTGTTCCCACTCTTACTTCGCCCTTTCCTATCTTTCCTATCAGTTTATCTTGGGGATAAACTGCCTATGTTTATCCCCAAGAGATGCCTTTTGTATAACAGGAGACAAATAAGAAACAAACAGGCTTGCCTTCAGCACGCGTTCCTGCAAATGCAGTTGAACTCCGTCACCACAGAGCCCAAAGCAGTAACTCCCTTGTCTTAGATACCCAATCACCATATATCCTGCTACAGACCTGGGATGGGATTTCAGATGGAATGAGGGACTCGGGCAGGAAATGAACTGAGAAAGGAGGTTGGTTTTCTCCAATGTGCGGGGTCGAAGCTTCTTAAGCAGGTAGATTTTGCCTATAAGTTTCAAAGAGGTGTCTGGAGGAGATGAAGGCAAGTCTCAATGATTATGAGCTCTAAGGGAAGGCTTCCTTTGTCCCCCAGGGCATCTATGATAGAATGTCAATCAGAGTAATACAGATCTCTGATTTACTATAGTTAGTATCAAGATTAATGCAACTTACCCATAGTAAGTTAGAACACTGAAGTGTTCAATATGCATAAATTCTATTTGGAGATCAGATAATTGTCACTAATGGACATAAAACTTTTTTGTCATTGGCAAGCATAGGCTTTACTGATACTTTACTGATCGTCATTTCACAGCCTATTTTTTTTATCATTGCCACTTTTGGAAAATCATATTGAGGGAGCCTGCGGTTTAGAGGGGAGAGGGAGAATCTGACTGGAATCCAGCAGGCTTGGTTTCTTTTTCTGGGCCTGCCCCTCAATTGCCATGGAACCTCAGATAGGTCAGTTGGCCTCTTTAAGTCTCAATAGATCCATCCATAAGATGAGTTCTTTGAACCACATGACTATTTTAACTTTTAGATTTTCCATTGATTTCACAGGTAGATATTATAAGATATCTACTTGGAAAAGTGATAGTAAGCTATGTTTAAATAGGAATAGAGGGAAAGAACTATTTCTTGGGAAATAACATACACTTAACTTTACCTTATAGGTTTTATGGCTCACTGCTGGACATAGGCATTTGAAGGACTTGTAACAGCTTAATAGGCCTGTTGGGCTAACTCGTCCTGCAGGCTTAAACTCCTCTTCCTTGGAACCTATGCCACACTCTAAATGTGCTGAGAAAGTCGGGTGGAAATGTAGCACTTTTGAGAACACCTTCATCATGTACAACGTGCGAGGCATTGGGAGAGCCTTCCTTTTCCAGTACCTTTCCTCTTTCCCCATCCTTGCTGCCTGCTGAAAATGAAAAACAATTATGTCCCTTGCACCATGGAGACAGAAGTACAGAAAATAAACAGTGACTGATTAAGGGAAGTGGCTTTATTACAGATTTTTTAAAAAAATACAACAGCATCATCAATAATAGCAATAATGGAGAAAAATAGTAATGAATAATTAAGCATAATAGTACAGTCATGATACAATAAAAACCAATGAATAATGCAATTCTACTTGTAATAATATGACTATTCATCTTGATGATGCGTCCTTGGTTTTGACTGTTTCCGGCAGAGGTGTAAGCACAATGTGGCTTTTCATTTATTTTCCCAAGAATGCATCTGAGAGAGCTGTAACTGTTCTCTTCCCACTTCCTCAGAATTGTCTCCACTCCAACCCTTCCAATGATATAAAATGCACACTCACTTTTGGTTTCCTCTGATGCCTTTGTCCTGGAATTAATGCCAAATACAACCAAATCCTCAGGAATGTTCTTTTTGTGATAGAAGGTACAAGTGGTGAGGAGATACCCGGCTCTCTGGCAATCCCTTGGGTTTTCAGGCACCTCCCTGCCCCCCCCCCCCGGCCCCTGCAGACATTTCCTGGAACAATAAACCTCGTATGATCATGGAGGAAAATTAAGACTGAGGATCTTGAATAGAGTGATTGACAAAGTCCTAGAAACACCAATGTAGCGGCCTTCGTACCTAACAGCAAGCCTTATTTCACCTGCCTTGGGGATTTTTTGTGAAGTGGTTAGTATACAGTTTCAAAGCCTGAACAGTTTAGCATGATAAATCTGTGCCAAGGAGTTACAGCCTCTTTGGAAGGTCCAGATTGCTCAACTGGTTAGAAAGCGTAAGTAGGTTATCTGATTCTCCAAGAGACACAAAGGTGGCAGAGTAAATGATATCTTCTCCCCAGGCTAACAATGCGGCATAGATAATCGAGCTGCCAGCAGAGCCCCTCCTCCTTCTCCCCTCAGACAATGTGTGTCACACTGAAACAGAAATAATAAAAAACTCGAAGACCTCTGAGCATATCAAAGATAAGACCTTTGTGTTTTTGTTTCCGACAGATTTTTGTGCACTTGACTGCTATTAACCCAATCTGCAAGTGCACGTTATTATTACAAAAAAAAAAAAAATCTCCTGTCTTTGTGTTTCAGCCTGCCCTCCCCTCCAAGGAGGGAAAAGAAAGGTATGTTTTAATTTTGCATAGTAATTCAGAGGGATTGGGAAAGGACCTCAATTCAAAGGGTCAGTTTTTATTTGAGCAGATAAAAAGTACTGAGTAGACTCTATATGAAGAGTCTGAAAGCTCCTCCGGGTTTTCAGGGGAACTTTGGGTTGGAACAAATGGGCCATTTTCCCCCACAAAAGACAACTGCATAAAATTATAATTTATGTAAAAATCAACTATTTGTTAATTCTTATTATAAGAGCACTGAGTGAGAGGAAATGATGAGTAAAGAGGTTTGGGAGCACCAGACTTCAGGCAGTTATTTTCACTACCAACATGATGCAAATATTTTTCTTTGGATAAAAAAAAAAACAACTTACGTGCATTCTCCTTTTATCTCCTCAAAAGTCATATGAATGAGGTCCTATTATCATTATCATTTTAGACATGAAGTAAAATTTTGTCTCAATGGATTGCAGTCTAGAGAACCTGTTATTTCTATTCAGGGATACCTAGGTGTAATCCTGATTTTACCATTTACTAGGTGTGTTCTCTCATGGAGTTATTTGGCAAGTTAAAGTGGTATACATTTAGATGGGCATAATGGCATGTATTCCAGACAGGAATTGGGAAGATCGTCTGTGTCTCTCTTCTGAGCGCTAATAAACTGATAGCTCTCAATGTCCCCAGGCTTCTAAGCCCATTTTATTTTGGCCTTGGTCAAGTTACTACCTCGTTTCTGCTTAGACTTTTGTAACAGTCCCCTGAATGGTCTCTTGGCCTCCTGTCTCAGGCCTCCGCATTCATTCAGAATTGTCAGAGACACTTGTCTGAAATGGAAATCCGTTAGGTTATTTCCCTGCCTAGAATCTGCAGACAGCTCCCTACAGTCCATAGGAAAAGGTTTAGACTTAGTGAGGATTTCAAGATTCAATGTCCTTTTGGACACAGTCCTTGCCAACCTCACCCCAGACCACTGTCCTCTGAGCCTCTGCACTACGACTGTGTCCTGCACTTTCCCATTTCTGTGGTTTGTGCAGGCCGTGCCCTCTACCAGGATTGCCTGCCTTCATTACTTCTTCTTGGTAAACTACTTCTCCTTAACAAGGGTCTTCTGTAAACCCAGTTCTTAGTGGCTAGATATAGCCTAGTCGTAAATTCTATTACAGCACTTAGTTCTCTTGCTTTTCTTTCTTTTTAACTAACATTCAAAGTTCTTTTTATAAACTACACATGCACAAAATTTTCAATGTCAACCAGTCCTATAAGGCTAAACAATAACACATTATTCCCTTGCTTCATCCTTCCATACCTTCAATTCCCCCTTCTCCGAACCTGCCCCTTTCAACTGTGTTAGTAGTTCCATCTAGTCATCTCTATATTTCTATAAATGTGTATACTACTATTTCCTGATTTAAAAAATTTTAGATATTTACTTCCTATCCTGAATGAGGCAGACTTGATACCTGCTACAACTTCCTCCCCTTAATACTGTCTTCCCTTCAACATTTTCCACATCCTCCCAATAAAACCAATACTCAGGTTAACCAGTCTTCAATACTTACGTTGTATGGCTATGTCAACTACTATTCATAAATGAACTGTATCGTGCACTATGACTATATTACTTGTTCATATAGTTTTTTTTTTTTTGTGGTACCGGGGATTGAACCCAGGGGCATTCTACCTCCGAGCTACACCCCCAGCCCTATTTTTTACCCTTTATTTTGAAACTGGGTCTCACGAGGTTGCGGAGGGCCTCACTAATTAACTGAGGCTGGCCGTGAATCCAGATCCTCCGGTCTCCGCCTCCCAAGTACTGGGATTACAAGTGTGCGCCACTATGCCCGGCTTTCATATAGCTTTTTATTAACTTGAAACTAAGTTGAAATTTTCTGTGCATCTATTACTAAACTCTCCCAAAATTCTTCGTTAGAAGTATCATCCAAATCTATTGGTTTTTTTATTTCTTCTGGAATTATCCATCCTGTTTCTCCAACCTGGGCTCATTTTTCTTTAGGTCAACACTTTGGCTATTTTCCTGGCATATCCTTTCATCCTTATGAAGGGACTGTCCCTAGTCTCTCTTTTTTGGTTGGTCTCTGATCTTCTGACTCTCAAATGCTCCTTATCTTGGTTCACATACATACTTCAGGTAGGTCACTAAGAAAGGATATATAGGAATTAAATTTTTAGAGAGTTTGCATGTATCAATATTTTTTTTCTCTACTCTCATGCTTACAGTTTACTGAGTGGAATACTAGGTTGGAAATCATTTTTATTCAGAATTTTGAAGGCATTCTATCTTCCAATGGTGCATTTGAGAAAACGGACACTACTGAATTTATTGATTCCTTATCTGCCATTTATGAACTTTTTTATTCATTTAAATTAAATAATTTTTCAAATATGAAAATTTTTAGAATTTTCACTATGCCTCTGGTGATCCAAAATTTCATAAGAATTTGCCTTGATATAGGCCTTTATTTCTTTAATTATGTGGGGCTATTGGTGAGACTATTCAATCTGAAAACTAATGTCCTTTACTTCAGGAAAGTGTACTTGTATAATTTTTTTTCAAAAACTCCTATTACTAAGATGTTGGACCTCTTTGATTCTCCATCTTTATTTTCTTTTATCTTCTGTTCTCCATCTCTTTCTTTTTCTTTTTACCCTTTTTAATTTTGTTCTAGTTTATGGAGCCTTGTCAAATTTATCTTCCAACTCTTACAGTGAGTTTTTATTTCTTGTAGGTTTTTTTAAAATTTTAAATAGTTCCCTTTGTTCTCCCTTTAAAAAACACCATTTTCTTATTGCATGAAGATAATATTTCTTATCATAAATATACTAATGATGGATTTCATAGATTTGTTTGTCTTTTACTTGTATTTAGGACTTTCAAGTTTTTCTAGTCTATTTATTTATTTTGTCTATGTCTTTCTTTTTTTTTTTTTTTGCCGGTACCGGGGATTGAGCCCAGGGGCGTTTTACCTCCGAGCTACACCTCCGATCCTATTTTTTATCCTTTATTTTGAAACTGGGTCTCACAAAGTTGCAGAGGCCTCACTAAGTAGCTGAGGCTGGCCACGAACCGAACCCAGATCCTCCACCTCCCAAGTACTGGGATTACAAGTGTGCACCACCACGCCCGGCTTGTCTATGTCTTTCATCAAACATTTTTGAATAGTTAGTTTATGGTGCATATTATTTAACAAGGAAGTGCTAAGAAGTTGACTGGAAGTTCTGCATTCGTGGGTGGAACTTGCTAAATGCTAGACTTTCCAGAAGAATTACAGGGTTGGAAATCTTCATTGGGGGATCCTTATGTCACATAATTTCTGGGCCTGTTCAGAGTAATTCTTCCTTCTTCTGATTGGCAAATGTAAGACTGAGAACCAATTTTTTCCCTACAAATTTGCCAAGCAAAGCAACTGAGGAAATATTCAGAACATAGGCTTTCACTTAATATTCCTCTTAAGAAGTGAGAACTACACCCAGGTTGGGGGGTGTAGCTGAGTGGTAGAATGCTTGCCTGGGATCAATCCCTAGCACTCCAGGAAAACAAAGAAAGAAAGGAAAGAAGGAAGGGAGGGAGGGACGGACGGAGGGAGGGAGGAAGAAAGAAAGAAAAACAAAGGAAGGAAGGAAGGAAGGAAGGAAGGAAGGAAGGAAGGAAGGAAGGAAGGAAAAAGAGAGAGAGAATAATCATACCCCTCATCTGGACATAGTTTTTTTATTTTATTTTTATTGTTTTACATCCAGGGCTTCTTTTATTCAGTGTCCTTAGAAGGTAAAATCTTCATCTTCTGCCAGCAGTGAGGAAGGGGCTGTCTCTGGGCAGTTGATGTGCAGGTCTCTATATCTTTTCCTCTTCCTTTCCTTTCCTTTTTCCTTTTTCCTTTCCTTTTTCCTTTCCTTTTTCCTTTCCTTTCCTTTTTCCTTTTCCTTTCCTTTTCCATTTTCCTTTCCTTTCCTTTTTCCTTTCCTTTCCTTTTTCCTTTTTCCTTTCCTTTCCTTTCCTCTTTCCTTTCCTTCCCTTTCATACTGGGAATCAACACAGGGGCATTCCACCTCTGTGCTATGCCCCCAGTCCTTTTCATTTATTTTGAAACACTCTCACTAAGTTGCTGAGGCTGGCCTCAAGCCTGAGATCCTCCTGTCTCAGCCTCCCGAGTATTGGAATTAACAGGCATGTGGCACCATGCTTGACTTCTATTTTTTTCTTAGACAGAGTTTTAGCTAATATCTATAGATTTTTAGCTATACACTCTATTTTGCAGGTATTTGATACTTCCATGTTTCAGGCTTTCTAGTGTGATTTCACTCACTTTTAGGGTGTCCTTAAAATAGTTTGGGGTTCCTACTGTTTCAGTTATTACTTATTCTTCTGCTTCCTAGTTCCCTTCTTTTAAAAAATACTGTTGTCTTTTCTCCCTTTTTTATTATTTTCTTGAATATTGTGCTCTTTTCCTTTGTTTGAAACCCAATTACTGCCAATTTTGGAAGGAAAACATGGTAAAAATATGTATTCAGTCCTCCATGTTTATCAGTCCATAACCACATACACTAAGGCTAGGCTTAAAGATAAAAATAAAGTATTTTTATCAGCTTTGGTAAATAATTCTGTTCCCGTTTTCCTGGCTTAAGCAGTTGTCATTAAATTAAAGGTATCAATTGGGCGTGGTGGCACACGCTTGTAATCCCAGTACTTGGGAGGCTAAGACAGAGGATCGTGGGTTTGAAGCCAGCCTCAGCTACTTAGTGAGGCCCTCTGCAACTTAGTGAGACCCTGTTTCAAAATAAAGAATACAAAATAGGGCAGGAGGTAGAATGCCCCTGGGTTCAATCTCCAGTACTGCAAAAAAAAGTAAAGGTATCTGAGTATTATATTTTCTATTACTGTAATGGTTTTGTATTCTATTATTGGATAAGAAAATTTTTTTATAGGCCTGGCATCTATCTATCCAGTTTAAAAAAACCCAAATATTTAGATAGTGATATTAAAGAGTTGATCTCAACTTTCATCATCCCTGCTCCTTCTTGCCTGCAGGCAACTAACAGTCACACCCAAGTAGACACATTCCTATGCATTTACAGCCCTTTCACCCGCAAAAACCCGACTCCTAAACAGAGGCAGCCCCCCCATCACTGTTTCATGATGGCTCCAGAGGGGCTTTGTTTCACATTCTGTTTGTACTCACTTTCAGCGAAGCTCATTCTGAAGTATTTCATGATTTGGGGCGACGCGTTGCTGACTTTATTGTTCGAAGCCTTTCTTCTCCTTTTCCTTGTGGAATGAGTGATGTTCCACACGGAGGATTAAGATATATGATCACAAAACAGAAACTCTCACGTTTGGCTGTAGTTAGATTTATGGTTCAGTTTATGGCGATTACTTAAGACTGGGAACACATGTCCAAGAAGGTCTCTGCAGCTACAACTGGGCACGGAGCAGAGTGCTGTTACAGGCCGCGGAGAGTAAACACCTCCAAGGTTGTGTGTCACTTCCTGCAGGCCCAGGAGTCTTTCTGATTTAAGCAGAAAGGTGTCTGTTAGTAATGCAAACAAACCCTAGTTTAACCTTTGATTCCTGACATCTGGAATACTTATCCCTGTGGCAATTGTGTGGTTCACTGAACACTCACTATTCCAATAGTCCACCGAAGAACTGTTTTGGCTTGAAAAGAGACTGCCTTGGAAAAAAAAAAAAATCCAACTCAGAGTCGTCATCACCGAGATTTGTGAAGCAGTTTCCTTCTGACTCCACAGCTGGGCTGCACAGATTGGGCCGGAGTGGGACCCTGCCTTTCCTAACGCCATGAGAAAACACTCAGAGCGAGCCCCTTCCTTTGGACATTATTGTAAACACAAGCCCTTTTCTTTTAATTTTTATTCCCCTAAAGACTCTTTAATCCACCTACTTAGTTTCAGATTTTCTTTTCTCCTTCTGCCTCGGAATGGAATCCAAACAATTCAACTTTTTTTTTTCTACAAATGGTGGAGCGATTCAAGTTTACTTTCTTGACATCCTGTCCCCCATCTTTGCATTTTTATATTCTTCAGTTAGACATAAAACAAAGAGCCACTAGAATAAACAGACAACTCAATTTGCCAATGGCCACAGGCACTCTAGGTCTTTTTCCAGAGCTTCTGGGAATGCATTATTTCTCAAGTGCTGAAGTAGAATGCAAAGTGTGGTCATGATCAACTGAAGAATGGGGTTGGGACCGGGTGGAACAATTTCATCATGGTGTCAGGGACCATGGTCAGGGAAGTTCTAGGACCTTTATCCGGCAGAATTAACTACAAGTCATAAAAATATTAAGGAAGAGACATGGGTGAAGTACGTGTTCAGTTAGTTATTGAGAAAAAAAAATGCGGCTTGCCTCAAGTTCCTGGTAATGACTTCAGGATGGATTAACTTGGTATTTCTGTGAGTATGGAATTGTTTTTCTCCATTTGAGGATAAAGGAGGAATAGATACTGTACAGCTTCTGCACATTTACTTCATCTAGCCAGTGACAACTTTAGCTTTTATTAGTTGAAGCCTTTTGGCGAATCTCAAAATATTGCCTGGTGAAATGTTACAAATATGTTCCTGTCTTAACTCTCACAGTCCAAGATTCCTTTTGCATGCACCTCCCTCCTAACTGAACATTCTGGAGCATTTCTTCACTCCAAAGTTCTTGTTGATAATAGTAATCATAACCAGTGGTATAACATAGAACAGCTTACGAATACTGTCACATGCTGGAACTCATTGGTCCCTATTCTGCGAAACAGGTATAATTATTGCTGTTTTACAAGTGACCAAAGAGATGCTGAGAAAAATTGACTTGGCTGAGGTTGCTCACTCAGTTAATGAGTAGCAGAGGTGAATTTGAAATTCGAGACTTCAGACTCCAAAACACTTGGGTTGATTTAAAAGCATAGAGTTAAGATCTTTTACTTTCTTCCTCATTAGAGAATAAGAGTCAGAGGTAAAAATAGCTTATTTATAATTGTAGAGCAAAGCAGTAGCAGAGAACTAAAAGAATTAATTACTGAGTATTTATTGATACTTGTATTATGTCCATCACTATGTCAAGAACTATATCGCAGTGGATTGCCAGAGCCTTTTCTTATGCTAATTTATAAGGAAATTTTCAGCAGTCCTCAGCAAAATGAGGCGAATAAAAACTCTATTCACACATATGCTCCCCCCAACATATATCTCCATTATGTGACTTTGAATCTCCCTTCTCTGCTGTAGCTTTTCTTCGTATACGATCACTACCTGACATTATAACTTATTTATGTCGTTTATTGGCTGCAACTCCTAATAAAACGTAAACTCCTAGTAGAGCAGAGCTTTTTGTCTATTAGGTTTACAAGCAGCTAGAGCTCTGCCTGGCACACAGTAGGCATTCAATAAATATTTTTGGAATGAATGGATGGATGACAAGGCTAACATACATGGAACAAAATCGAGTCCTTTTTTTTTTTTTGCGGTACCGGGGATTGAACCCAGGGGCATTCTACCTCCACGCTACGCCCCCGGCCCTATTTTTTTTATACTTTATTTTGAAACCGGGTCTCACAAAGTTGCGGAGGGCCTCACTAGGTAGAGAGAGAGAGACAGGGAGAGAGAAAGAGAGAGAAAGACAGGGAGAGAGAGAGAGAGCTGAGGCTGGCCGCGAACCCGGATCCTCCGGTCTCCGCCTCCCAAAGTACTGGGATTATACGCGTGCGTCACCACGCCCAGCTCCAAAATCGAGTCCTTAAGAAGGCAATATCCATTTATGTCAGTATCACTATGAACTACATTATGATGTGAGACAATAATGCATCAATTAAAGTATAAACAAAGAAAATTTGGTTAACTGAAATTAAAAAAAAGCATTAGAATATATAAAAAAGAAGGCAATATAACATCTAGCTGCACTAAGGATTTAAAGAAGAGGGACAATTCGAACCTATTTCAAAGATTAGGAAAATAAAAGTGCTACTCATGCAGGGCTATGGAATCCATATTGGGTTTGGATGGATGAAATGGAGAAGGGAGATAGTAAAGCTAAAGAAAGCCAAGTAGACGCAGTGGAGGCCAATGGACAGCCGGGAAGACGCAGCCGATCTTGGAGACACCTGGTGTCTCCTGCTTACTAATTCACTCTCCAGAGAAGGAACTAACAATTTATCCGTTAAAGTGACATTTAACGGAGCTCATGTTTTCACCTTTTGTAGAGGCGAATTCATTTGGTTGTATTTTTCTTTGTTTCTGAATACAATGGCCAAAATAGGAAGCAGAAATCAATTATTTAATATAGCAGAAAAGTGCATTTTGTGAGTTGGTCAAAGAAGTAAATCTAGAGGACAGGAAAGACCCGGAATTACAGGTTTTGTTTTGTGCTGCTGCGCCGGCTGACAAGGGAACAAACACCTTCATAAATTAATAGCCCTTAATTGTAGCTTGTAAGGCAAATAAATGGATGGTTTGGATTTTTGTCTCATTTCATCTTTAATGTTATGAAATATGACCCCTGTTGAAATGTTCTTGCTTGGAAACACTGAGCTAAAATTCAGGATTTTTTTTTTCCCCAATACTATTGACTAGGTTAGCCCATTACTTCTATCTTCTCATTGATTTAATAAAAAATAGCATTTCATGCTCATTACTATTTGCATGTATTCATTGCTTTAGAGATTGTGTTCCCTATTTCGATAGGTCATATTTTGTTGATGTGTGACATGTCCCTGGATTACAAATAATATTCATTTCTTGGACCGATGATAACATCTCAGAGGTTATTACTAGAATGCTCTGCTTTTGTTCTAAGGCATTTTAATCATGACTTATTTTTAGGTTTTATAAAGCATCTCTCCTCTGAGGAGCTCAAGGCAAAGTTTGCAAATGTGAACAATCTTCTTTTGTCAGTGTGTTTTTGGTTGGGAGAAGGAAAAAAAATGTAATACTAATTTCCTGTCTCTGTATGTTCCACCAAAAAATCAAACTGAACACTCTAATTACCTCTCCTTTTCTCTGGGTTAAGGGATTTTCTTTTATATAGAAGCTTAAGAGGAAAAGCTTGGACTTCGAATGAGGAATGAGAAGACTGAACCTTTAAAACAAAATGCAGCGGAGAGAGCCTTCAGCAAAGGCAGCGGTGCGCGGGCCAGCTGTCAAACAATGCTGTAGGTGGTTGCAAAAACCTCTGTGAGGATCTCTTTAGTCTACACAAGTGGGTCACTTAATTTTTCCAAGCGAATGCCCTTAATGGGGGACTTCAGTTGCAGTCTCACTAGCCAGAGCTGTCTCATTATAGGAGATGTAGCCCAGTCTATGAAATGTTTATTTTGTAACTAACCCCTTAGGCAGTGGGGGGGGTGGGCTGTTTACTATTCCTTCTTGTTCTCTAGTGTTTTATTTTATTTATTTATTTATTTCTTCTTCTTCTTCTTTTTCTCTTAATTAAAGAAATCACTGTTGAACTTCAGAAACCTCTCCAGGGGAAAAATAAAATAGGAAAAGAGAGGAAAAAGGGCAGGGAAGGGAAGGAGAAAGGAAAGAAAGAAGAGAAGGAAAAATAGGGTTGAAAACTGTCTCCTTCTTTTGCTCATTTATTTTTAAGCATTATTTCCAGAAGAATGATTGCCATATTCAATGACCTCCTTAGGCGGACATATGCCTGAATGTGTGTGCAGATGTGTGTGTGCAGGCCTGAGTATGAGTCAGGGCCCCACTCGCAAGTACTCTTGTGCAAGCAGTGTGACTATCTTCCACCAGCCAATATTTTTGACCCCAGGATAGCAGTGTGGGGGAAGATGAAATCTGGGGATGGGAGGACAAAGGGAGGAGTGTGGAAAGTTTTCATTTTTAAACAATGCTGTGCTGGAGGGGAATAAAAGATGGAACCTGATGTTCTCTCCTGCAAACAAAAATAAATCATTTATACACTTAGGAAAATCTTAATTTTTTTTTAGGTGGCACTATGAATTGAACCTAAGGACATTCTACCTCTGAGCCTCACCCCCAGCCCTATTTTATTTTATTTTTTTAAATTTTGAAACAGGGTATTGCTAAGTTGCTGAGGCAGTCCTCAAACCTGCAATCATCCTGTCTCAGCCTCCCAAGTACTGGGATTATAGGCGTTTGCCACCACGCCTGGTGGAAAATCTTAATTGAATTTGGTTTGGATTTCATTTTACTCTGCAAGATCATCAACCAATGATGATACTGTTTAAAGCAAATGTTTGATTGTCATTTCTTTCCAGTCAGCAACAAACTTTCGAAGGAGATCATCACCTAAAAGAAAAAAAAAAGGGAAAAAAACTAGAAGAGGTAACTGAGTAATTTGTGATCTTAAGACATATATGCAAGACATATTTACAACACATATTCACATGTATTTACAACTACTCCAGAGGCACTTTTTAAAATACTTTTATGGGTGCATTGTAATTACACATCATAGTGAAGTTCAAAGTCATACAAACAAACGTGCACACAGGTCTTGGTGTGTTTCCCTTCAGGTCAGAGGCACCGATTTTTTTTTTAATATCAAAACTAGATGGATGATGAAAAGATTTTTAATTTTGCCGGGATCTGAGAATGATAAAAACATGAAATGTATTTAAAAAGGGAGTTTCTGGTTTCAAAAATACCCAGTTTCTATTTCTTTGCAGTACATTCATGAACGAAACAACGGCAACCCTTCTTTTCCATAAGAACTGTGTTCCTGATTGGTTCTAACATAATTACACGAATGGCCTTCTATATGTGACCAACACTTAAGGTAGGGAATGCTCTGCCCTCTTAGACATAGGAGTCAAGATGTATACTTTAACATGTGTTAAGAGTGGCCCAATCAGACACTTACCAGGGACTTACTAGGACCACAGTTATTATAGTATCAACACCTAAAAGAAAAAAAGCTAAACAAGGTAACTGAGTAGATGGTGATCTTAATTCATACATACTAGACATATTTACAACATATATTCATATGTATTCCATCTACTCCAGAGGCACAATGTTTTTTAAACTTTTATTGGTACATTGTAATTTGTCTCGGGATGTTGACTCAGACCCGGTGTGTTAGTAATAGGCTCTATTTTCCCTGCTCAGGCTGTCCTGTGTGTCAGGTGGGATGAGGCACAACTGCTGGGGTTTCCATTCACATAGATGACAGTACAGAGGTGACCTCTGGAATTGCTCTTTGCTTGGGGAATGATAATCACACCAGGAAGTTACTCACCTGCATTTTTGGTTGGATACAGTGCTGTGAAATTCATGTAGGTAGTAAATTGAGACCTACTTTCTAATATAAGCTGAATAATTCAAAGAAAGTCTTCTACTAAGCATTTTATGTCAGGAACCAAGAAATTGAGTAATAATTTACCCTCAGAGGTATTGAGAAATTTCTGGATTTCCCTTTCTCTTCTTTTATCCTTTCTCTTAAATGAAAATACTAATCCTGTAGTAGATTTCTTTGGAATGCAGATAATCATTTTTAAAATCCCAATAAGGAAGTCCTAAGGACCTAATTTAATTCTTTGAAGAACGTTGCATTCATATTTTGGATTGGTTTTTAATAAACCCAACATTTTAGCATATAACTCTTTATGCTCTAAAAACATTTGATATAAATTGTATTATGGGATTCATAGAACAATGCCGTGAGAGCAATGTGAACATCATAGTTGCGTGTTACAGTCAAGAAAATTATTGCTCAGAGCCGAGCGTGGTGGCACATGCTTGTAATCCCAGTACTCAGGAGGCTGAGATAGGAGGATTGCAGGTTCGCGGCCAGCCTCAGCTACTTAGTGAAGCCCTCTGCAACTTAGTGAGACCCTGTTTCAAAATAAAGAATAAAAAATAGGGCTGGGGTTGTAGCTCAGAGGTAGAAGTCCCTGGGTTCAATCCCTAGTACCGCAAAAAAAAAAAAAAAAGAAAATTATTGCTCAGGAAAGTGATGTATTCAAGGTCACCCATACAGTAAGGACAAAGCTACCATGAGAATCATTCTCCTTGTCTCTATGTTCATTACTTTCAGGATAATTATTTAAATTTTTATGTTAAATAACAAAAATTTAATATGCATATATGTATCTAATATATGATTTTTTCTTTTTGTTCAGTTTTTCTCTATTTTATTTCTTTCCATTCACGGACTATTGTAGACAAAGAAAATATATCTTGCTGGATTGAAAGAAAATATTGAGAAGGGTAAAAAATATTATGTACTAGAAAATTAATGACATAACTATCAATGGTTTTGAGTTGATTTTTCCTATGCTGTCACAGATTCTTGAGGATAATGTATATGAATTGTCAAACAAAATCAGGGAATGCAGTAAATCTTCCCCCTCCCATCAGTGGATAACAGCGGGGTAAAAGTGAGTTGCTGGTAACTTTACTTGTTAACAGGTTGTTGTAATGATTTGGTATGGAAAGGTTTTGTAACTCCTGGAAGTCTTAAAATACTTTCTCTACTTTGTGATTTAAGTGTAGAAGCACTGATTGAATTGTTTTCTCATCTTTTTGCTTAATATTGACTCTAGTAAATTAAAATTGCATGTGTGGATAATAAACAATCTTTAGGATTAGTCTTAGCAAACCATTTGCCAGCGTCAGAACCAGTCAGTCAGGCTCTGGAGGACTGACCTACATTGCTTCTTAATGCATCTCTTTGTATAAAGGTAATTCTAATATTACCATTGCCCTACCTATCACTTAACCTCATTTATTGAATACCTTCCATGTACAGGATATTTTACTAGATAAAGAAATTAGGAGGATTAAGGGCATAGAGTAAAAAAGAGGAAGGGATCTCTTTTATATGAGCCATGAACTTTTTGTTACAGAAATAACCCACTACTATATGGCTCAAAGTGTATTAGTTTAATTGAGAACCATAAGTACCTTTAATTAAATAAATATGTTTATTGTAGATCACAATGAAATTTTGCTAAACACTACAGAAATAATTATCAAAAGCCTATTTTA